>LPNX011208771.1:171891-208916 GCA_001517045.1 Pseudotsuga menziesii | reverse complement strand
TTGATGTTTTGTGTTGAGTGAGAATCTCTGGAGAACATGAGAACTTATATTTGTGTTTAGAAAGAAGATATGGAGCACATGAGTTTTGAAACATTCATGTTGAGCATGAAGATCTGGAACACATGAAACAATAAATTGGAAGTGCTATGATTAAGCCCTGGAGCCTTCCATGTTGATGTTGAGCATAAGCTTTGGAACATCGGATCCTTGGCCATTGTATCCATAAGTGTATCATACAAGTACATCCTAGCATTAGTGTTGAGAAAGGAGCTCTAGAATTGCACTAAGTTTGTAACTCCCTATTTTTTAGCATTGAGTATGGGCTCTGGATAAGGGCTAGGAGTTACTGAAAAGAATTAGGTATTTCGAGTGAAAATGACTCGATAAAAAAAGTATTGATCTCATCTCACTTATTTATAAGTGATTAAATGAAATTTTGAATTTTTGTATCTCATCAAGTACTGAAGAACTACCATGTTATACGAGGGAATCCAACATGCAAGGAGGCCCTACATTTTCCTAGGCTAGTAGACCTAACCACCTACCTAATGACCTTAATGAAGAAAGTGTCATAAGTTTAGGGATCATAATATATGATACCCAAAGAAAAATGTTGACAAATAATATATTATTATATATTTTATACATGGTATGTATAAAGAGTAAGCATAGTAATAATATTAATAATGTAAGAAATAAGGAAAAGCTCCATCTATTATTATTATTACTAAAAGAAAATTAAATATTATAATACCTACAAAAGTGCAATTAGGAACTAGTTAAAATTTCCTAAGTTAAAATATAAAAAGTACCTAAATTAAATAAAAATGGTTAAATCAAGAAATCAAATGATTCTTGATTTAGCTGCCCCATTGACTGAAAAGTATGTCTATAAATTCCCAAGCCAAAGAGAGGCTTGGGGATCTCTTCCATCTTTTTGGGATTCATTATTCTATGTGATTATTCTCAAGAGAGTTCTTGGAGAATATTTTCCTAAGAGGATAAAGGAGAACTGATGCATATTTGATATACCAGTTAGGGAGGCCTTTCCTTCAGAGCTCTAAGCTACTTGCATGTTTGAACCAACTCGGGGGGGATCCATATTAAAACCAGGAATGGTTCCGGATCATGTTTTGTTGTAACGTGTTAGTTCCCAAGTTATTCGGTCATCTATATAGAGGTCAAATATTCCTAGGAATTGTTAATGCTGGGTAATTGAGTGTGAAGGTTTCATCCATTGGAATAGCTTCACCTTTCAAGTATGAGGTTATTGACTTCCTATTTCATTATCTATTATAATTTCTGGTTAGAATTTGTAAGTGTTTATGTTATATTTCTAACCATATGTTTACAATTGTTTTCATGTCAAATCTTTAAAGGGTTTACATTTTATTCATAAACCCTATGTCTATAAATTGATTCTTGTTTAAGAATTATTTAGGGCCTATTTTTTTTGTACTTAGTTATGCATTTCTTGATAGCTTAAAACTTTGTTTTCCTAAGCCCTAGAATTTTCTCTAACAGTTCCTATAGGTTTATTTACCTATGAAATCTACTAGCAGATTCCATATTTCCAACAGAACTATACATAGGAATAAAAGACTAGTTTAGGTTAAGCTTTAAATAAAACATAAATATAAAATACAGTTAACTAGAGTATAGTAAAGAGAACCTAATAATAAAATAATTTATATCACATTTAGTATAAACAGAACCGTTTTCTAACTAAGCAACATTACCAACACATTATTCTATACTTAAAAATAATCATAAATTCAAATTATTAAAGTTAAAATAAAAACCATCGAAAACCTCTCAGGGTGTGTATAAATTTCTACCAGAAAAAACCAAGGTTCAACAATATCCGTTTCCATTTACCAAATAATTTATGAGTCGAATATACAATCCAAGTATTGATACCACTTAATGGTCCACGATTTATGCTCTACCAATAATCCACATTAAATCGAACAACATATTTATTATACCAACTACATCCACTAAATCGTATGCATGAAAGAAACTATCAACATAATAAATCCATTACAGGTATAATATACCCAACTCTTTAAAGAACTCATAAAATACATATACAAGAAATGAATACCATAACTAAATTTCCAACATAATAAATTAACCATAATGCTAAGTACAACATGCATTAAAAACATAAATATAATTACACCGGTCGCATGATCAATTCCTGTAGGCATTTTTCCACAATTAAATTTATACATCTATAAATCCTCACAACCATAAACAACCCAATATCAATTCCTGTATGGATTGTTTTAATTACAAATCACAGTGATGAATCTTGTAGGATTCGTTCGTCGTTTTCTACCTCATGTTGGATCATTTCACTATTCAAGCTATGTTGTATATACATTTATACACAGGCTGTAAATTAAAAACATCAAATCTATTACACAGAGGTCAAAAGACCCAATAAAATTTCACACTGTAACTATGGCCCTCGGCCCTATATTTTAAGACAACTTCATCCATAAAAATGATAATGCAAATCCCTAGTTACTATCACAGTTCAAATGGCAGGAACTCCAATGCCACATACGACATAGCCCCCAAAGCCAACAATGTTGTCAATGTTCACCCATACAGTAATATAAAACCCATTAAACATGTCAAACGATTACCAACAACGGTGATTTGCAAATCCAAACGTGACACCCACTGTTGGCTCATATAATCACAAATACATAGCTTAACCCTAATAACAGCAACCCATTCATCTAACTACACAGTCATAGTGTAAATGGAGGGAACACAATTTCCCTTCAAGGCATGGCTCCAAAGGCCAACAACACAGTAACGATTTCATACAAATAATTTAAAATACTAATTATGAATCCACACAATGCCAATGCCACATATGACATAGCCCCCAAATCAAACAACGTTGTCAATGTTCACCCATACAGTAATATAAAACCCATTAAACCTATCAAACGATTACCAACAGCGGTGATTTGCAAATCCAAGGGTGACACCGACTGTTGGCTCATGTAATCACAAATACACAGCTTAACCTTAATAAAAACAACCCATTCATCTAACTACACAGTCGTAGTGTAAATGGTGGGAACACCATTTCTCTTCATGTCATGGCTCCAAAAGCCAACAACACCGTAACGATTTCATACAAAGAATTTAAAATACTAATTATGAATCCACACAATGCAACAACAAAGAATTCTAACCAAGACATCGACATAGTAAATACAAAATATATATAAACATAATCATTATCGAAACCATTAAAGATTCACACAATATTTTAAACTTCATCCTTACACCACTGGAAGAAATGGTGCTTCTGCCATTAACCATAATATAAACTTAATTACATTGCTCAAATCCAGTCAAGAAATACCCAATCACATTTTCCACGCAGAGTCCCCATTTCCAAAACCCGATTACATTAAAGTTTCGACCCGAAGGAAATAAACCCCCAACAAGGAAAAGCCCCAAGTTCTAACGCATCCATGATGCTCACCTAATAAAATTACAGTCAAAACCCATCCCAAAACGAAACCATTAGAAACTAGAGCCAAGCATCCAAACCCACAATGAGTAATAAATCTATATTAACAACTAAAGCAAGGGAGGGAACAAGTTAAACACTTGTTACAGGAGGCTTACCCGAATGGGTATGTTTTTTCCTTCGAGCTAACCACGAACCATGAACTAGTATTTTCTCCACACCTTGCAACCTGCAACACAAGGAAGAGACCACGATGAGGAGTATGCATGATAACTGTAACATACCCCAATTTCATGAGCTAGTCGTTTGGTGAAAAAATTTCCAAATAATAAATTATTTACATGATGACCACCCATATTTTTAAACAATATTCATAAAGGATTCATGGGATATGCTAATCAATCTTCTTTCAGTTAAACATATAAACTGGTATACATGCAGAACAACATTTGTTCACTTCTAGAATATCCATTCATACCTTCATTCCTTGTCATAGAACCAATTATTTCGAAATAAGATAAGAGAACCTTCACTATAACATACTAAGACTTTCTTGAGCTCCAATAGCAGAAGATTGTTCTTTTAGTGAACACAGAAAGACGATTTCCTGTCAAATAAGGAGATACTCTACATTCTGAGTTACATACACGTTCATTCTTTATATGAAAGTTATACTTATGACACTATTTACCATAAACTTATAAGTTAATGGAAATGGATAAGTGCTAGACTTCCTTCAACATTTTCATATACTAGCCTCATATTCAAAAGAAGTTGATACTCAAGTGAATTGGAACAATGATTTTCACAGTCATTCAGCATTCTTAAAGAGACCATTCAGTAGCAAGAACAATTTAAAACAAGGATACACAATATAAGAAATAAGTACATCCAGCAAAAGAGAACATGAGAGATGCCAATGTTCATGTGGTTCACCCAAATTTGGGTTACGTCCACCAAGAGAGAGAGCACCTTATATTAATTCTCAAAGGGAGAGTTACAAGCTGTCATGCAGCTATTACATCATTTACTTTCTACTTCCTCAAAGCCTTGAAGCCTCTCTCATAGATATAATCAGTACTAACTTCAAAGATTAAGCCTAGGGTTTAAGCTGATTAAAACCTAGGTCTTCCCAAGAAATTTCAAAATGAGGCTCTGATTTCCTATACCCTAAATCAAATTGGCATCCAGGTTCAAGTGGGCACTCGAAGGTAAAATAGACAATATAAATGAGCCTTTTTTCGCATGGGTACTGTTGCGGCAGCAACTTCTTTCTCCCCAAATTTCTTGAATGTTGGGGCCCCTCCTCATATTGTTGCATTGGTTTTAATCAGCGGACTCTTGAGTCGGTCATATAGTTTTAGACGTTTGTTTTTAAAGCTCCTTGCTTGACCATTTTTCCGACTACCGAGTGTGATGAAATTTATGATCAGCCGGAACTTTTTATTTTGATTTTGTGGGTGGATCAACCAGTTAGTTCTATTATGGTCGTTGTTACAGAAGTATAACATTTCTCTGTCCTTTGTTAAATGCTTGTGACTGACTGAAACACTGGGTTTTTATTTTGATCAGGCCTTTTTTATTGTTAAATCGGAAGCTATGAAGTTCCTGCCCCTCCGCCGTTGCAGCCCCAAAATCGTATTCGTCCAATGTGACATCCCGCCAGCATCCGATTTGTGTTAACCTATGATCGTTTTCCCCTCTCCCGGACTCGTCCGCTATTGCGGCTGGGATATCCATCCCGCTCCCAACTTGAATGCCTTCCAACACCCAACCACGCTCTTCCCGCCGGCGTCTGATTAAACCTTATCGCCCGTTCTTCCACTCACCCATCCCCTATAATCCTCCACCATTGCGGCTCTTTAAGTCTTGTCCCGTCCGATGTAGAAGTTGTTCAACCACCAATTTATAATCTTCCGCCCAAAGATCGTTTTTTGTTCCGCTCAGAACCAGAGACACACCAGGCCATTTCCTTGAGGCATAATATTTCAATTGGTAGAGTCAGATGTTTTCTTATAACGCCTCTCCAATCAATGATACTTGTCGATTGATTGCAGGCTAATTCGAGAAAGCGGTCAAACTACTGGGAGGAAGTATAATTGAAGCCAGGGAAATCATCGAAGAGATCGATGGCAGTAGAAGGATGAATTCCGGAATGAGGAATAGGCAGATTCGAGTAACGGATCAGTCCCCAAGAGGGTTCATGATCACATACAAACAAGAGAAAGGAGTGTGAAGCGTTGGGGGGAGCTGAAAGGCCATGCGTTTGGAAAACGAAACGCTCTGTAATTGTAGTTTAAATATCTGAAAGCAGGATTGAGAGAGGGCTTTTTCCCCCTGGAAAATTTTGTAAATGTTTGCTTGTAAGAGGAACTACTTCGTTTTGCAAAGGAAACTGCAATTTTTTGCCTGTTGCAGAGAGTAAAAGTGGAATGTATCAATGCAACGCAATGAATAATGTTGAAGAGGAACTACTTCATTTTAAACTATGTTTCATTTACTGTAAGAGTATTTAATGTTATGAACCTATGTTCTTGTTGAATGTTCTTCAGTAGTTTCTGGGATATTGATTTCACTGTGAGTAATGAATGACATTATTTAATGATCAGCTATTTGGTTATTTGAATATCTTGAAGTGTTCATGTGTCTTGAAAGAAATATCAGCTACCTGTGATTCTTCATAATGCATGTGCAAAATGTGTTGCTCACCCAAAATGATAACCTTGCTCCCTAGGGATAGTTAAGATAGTTAGGTGTTGCTTTATATCTGATTTGGATGCTGGTGAGCATAAGATGATAGGTAAGAACCTGTGCATCACATTGTGACCGCTCCCTGCACCTTGATCACCCTGCATTTAGTTAGGCACTTGCATCTCATTTCTTAAAGTCAAAATACAGAAACTTGGTGGGCTGGGCCGCAACCGGTAAACCTTTTTTTTGTTTCTTGACCCACGGTAGCCGGACCGCAAAACTGGACAGATTCCCTATTCCAAACAATCAATGGGCTTGTTGGGAACATTGATTGGGGAGAATCCCTTACTGTTGTCTCCTGGGAATTTCCATGCCTCAACAGTTTTGGCGCTAGAAGGAGGGCCGCCAGTGTATGGCTGGCCGAGGAAACCTGTTTTCTCGAGATTGTTCCGCTCGTTACAGTTCTGAAAGTAGTGGACCGCTTAACCCAATTCCGGAAGAAGACAACAGAGAATATCTATATCCTATTCGCAACAAGATTGTTAATGATCTGAGGAGACACAATCATGCTTATGTAAAGAAGATTGGAGGGTTGCCTATTATTCACGAGTTGCCTAGAAGAGAATACAAGAAGAAAGACCATCCTATAGTAGGAGATTCAGTGCTGGTTGGAGACTGGGAAGGACTGGTGGAAAGTGCTTTACGGGAAGTTGAATTACCTCTGAACCAAGTAGGCCCAGATAGCCCTTACACTTCTCCTGTTCATACCCCTGTTGGTTCACCCCCTCACTCTCCTCTTCAACTCATGGCCGGCGTCAACGCAAATCAAAATCCACCTAATCCTCCAAACCCACCACCATCTTGGAAAGCTAGATCACCTCTAAATCTGACCCCGCCCTTGCATGACCTACCTCAAGCCTTTGAGACGTTACTGCCTAAATTTGACCCCAATGAGAAGATCCTAGTGGATGATCATTTAAAAAGTTTCTACTTGGCAATAGAATGTCTGAGGGCTAGGGAACACGAGGATGTTGTGTGTAGACTATTCCCGCATACCCTCAAAGGAGCTGTGGCCTCATGGTACTTTGGTTTGCCTGCCAACTCTATCCCAGACTGGGATACCTTCAAGAGAATGTTCAGAAGCAAGTATGCAGTCCAAAAGACTCATGTTGTCCTCATGAAAGGACTATGTGCACTGAAGAAAGAGAAAAAAGAAAAAGTGCACAGTTTCACACAAAGGTTTGCAGCATATCTTAAAAATTTCTCTGAAACAGATAAGCCTTCAGACAAAGTACTAATTGAGTACTATACTTCAGCTCTGGTTCCTGATTTGGCCATGTTTGCGAAAGGCAGGGCCAAGCCTACGCTGACAAAAACCTATGAAGAAGCAGAAGTAGTGGAGGCTGAGAGAGAGAGTATTGAAGATTACCCCGAACAATCAGGAGAGAGAAGGAAAACTTTATTGTTCACTAAGCCTAAAGAGGAGAAAGCACCAGATTATGAAAGTATGGCCAAAATGATGCAGAAGCTGTCTAATAAGGTCATAGACTTGGAAAAAGAGAAGGAAACACAGAAGTTCTACAGGCCTTATTATAAGAAGAGGGAGGAAAACAATCAGTCCCAACCTCCTCCTCACAATACTGCGTCTATGAACCTGGCAGAGATAGGAATGGAAAATTTCTACACCTTTCATCAGCAGCCTCACTCTGAAAAGAGCTGCCCACAATGGATAAATTCAATGACGTTAGTCATGAATCAGATGTTGGATTCGAGACTAACAGAAGAAGATGATGATGATAGGAAAGAAGGTGCTGCTTCTACTTCTACAAAAGAACAGGAAGAAGAAACTATGGAATTATGGAGTTCGATCTCCCTACTCGATGGAGAAGAAGATATCACTAAAAAACACAAAGATTTCAGGGAGGCTAACGTGACAACCAGAAGTCAAGGGACGATTAGTGATGACATTCTCTTACTCCCAAAGATCAGAAGGATGCAAAGAAACGTCAAGAAGAAATTTCAAGATAAATCCTTGACTGATAAGATTCCGAAATTCACTATTACCAGTCAGAATCCTGAGCAAAACAGAATATTGCCCAAGCCAAACAAAGAGAAGGTGAGTGCTGATAGATATCTGTCCATTAAACAACAGCTTGAATATGACATTGTTGAAGACTTAAAAAAAAAAGATAAAGGCAAACATCCTGCTATTTGAAATGTGCAAAGTACCTCAGCAAAAGGAAAAGCTGTTGAAAGCACTGGAGACATCAGAAGAGGAGCGACCTGCTGTCAATCAGCCTCTAGATGAAGAAGAAAT
This sequence comes from Pseudotsuga menziesii, assembly GCA_001517045.1. NCBI lineage: Eukaryota > Viridiplantae > Streptophyta > Pinopsida > Pinales > Pinaceae > Pseudotsuga > Pseudotsuga menziesii. Next base: position 200,403 of record LPNX011208771.1, on the reverse strand, counting down.
CGGGGAAGCTAGCACTGGAGGTAAGTCTAAAACAAAACAACTACCCTTCCTCTTGACATTTGAAATTTTTAATCGTAACGTTCACAATTGTCTAGTAGACTCAGGGGCGTCAATCAATATCATGCCCGTATCAGTATGTAGGAAGATCAATGGGCAGTTTAAGCCAACCACGTGGAGGGTGGTGCAATTGGATAGGACAGACGTTAAGGTAATTGGTGAAATGGAGGACGTTCTAATTCGTTTGGCATCAAATGACAAAGTATGCCAAGTTATCAACATCGTGGTGGCTGATATACCAGACGCTTATGGCTTGGTCCTGAGCAAATATTGGTCAGCTAAATTGAATGGATATTTCGCCTCAGATTGGTCATACTTGTGGTTGCCGTACTAAGGAAGCCCCAATCAGATTAAGGTTTTGAGGGAACCTCACATGAAGTACAATGTTACCCAGTTGGATGAGAAGAATATACCAGTCGAACCTATGTTGGGAAACTACTTTCTCGAACTGGAACCAGGGAACTATCAAACGGAAGAGGCCAGCGACACATCTGACACCCAGCCTGAACCCCTTAAATTCTCGCAGGCTGATGAGTTTGATTGTAAAATAGTAGATTTAGTAGTAGAAGTAGATTCTTTTTCAGTAGATAATGTTTTTTGGACTTTATTTTTTGACGAATCTAAAACTTTAGAAGGGTCAGGGGCCGGCTGCGTCCTCATCGATCCACAAAAAAATAAACACTTCATGTCCTGTAGATTAGAGTTTGAGTGCACTAACAATACGGCTGAGTATGAAGCACTGTTACAGGGACTTAAGAAAGCGATTGAGCTAAAGGTGAGTAATTTAAAATTTTTTGGGGATTCAGAAATAGTTGTAAAGAAAATAAGAAATCAAATACATTGTGTTTCCCCCCATTTGAAAGCTTACCAAACTGAGGTATGGGATTTGCTTAAAAGTTTTCATGCATTCAATATTGTTTCAATCCCAAGAATGAAAAACGCGGCCGCTGATCTGTTGGCCGCATCAGCTCCCAGGATGGTACCCACTAATAACAGATGTTCTATTGAATTACTTTTCAGGCCTTCTGTACCAGATATGATCATCAATCTGAGGGTGTTCGATGATGACCAACAAATCATAGAATTTATGACCAATGAGGATGTATTCAAGGGAGTGATCATCGATGATGAAAAACACCAAGCCGAGATGAAATTTGACAATTTCGTCCCTAAAGGAGTCCAAACATTAGAGAAGATGTTTGACTTAAATGAAAAATTCCAGAGACCTGCAAATGTAAAGACGCATAGCTCAACCCTGCAGTTCGAACTGATAAACTTGGGGACCGAGACAGATTCCAAGTTTGTGAACCTCGTCAAATGTTGTTCGCCTGCCGAAAGGGATAGGTTTGTCAGTTTGTTCAAGCAGTACAAAGATATCTTTGCATGGACGTATGCAGATATGAAGACCTACGACACCGGCATTATCAAGCATGTCATCCCTATTAAAACGGGCATCAAGCCATATCAGTAGCCGTTAAGGAAGATGCACCCCAAGTTGGAGCCACTGATTCAAAGCGAAGTGAAGAAATTGTTGGACGCCAGGATTATTTTTAAAGTGAGGCACTCTGAGTGGGTGTCAAATTTGGTGCCGGTCAGAAAAAAGTCGGGAGAAATCAGACTGTGTGTGGACTTCAGAAACTTAAACCGCGCCTCAGACAAAGACAACTATCCGGTGCCTCCCATGGAGCAATTGCTACAGATGGTTTCTGGTTCTGAATTGTTTTCATTATTAGACGGATTCTCTGGCTACAACCAAGTGTTAGTGGCCAAGGAAGATAGATTGAAGACAATGTTCAGAACTAAATGGGGAACTTTCGCATATAGAAGAATGCCATTTGGACTGATTAATGCTGGCGCGACGTTTCAGAGAGCTATGGACATAGCTTTCCGCGGACTGATTGGATGAAGTGTGGTGGTCTACCTTGATGATATCACCATTTTTTCAAAGAAAAGAGGGGAGCACGCATTCCACCTAAAGAAGATTTTCGAACGCTGTCGGAAGTATGGCATTTCCCTCAATCCTAAGAAGTGCGTGTTCGCGGTCACCGAAGGCAAATTACTGGGGCATATAGTTTCTAAGAAAGTTATATCTATAGACCCAGAAATAATCAAGGCCATTGAACAAATTCCTATGCCCCATAATAAAAAAGGAATGCAATCTTTCATGGGGACGATAAATTTCGTACGAAGGTTTGTGCCCGATTTTGCTCAGACTATCAAGCCGCTGCAGCAGATGGTCAAGCAAAATGCACAATTTAAGTGGACTGAAATTGAAAAGACTGCGTTCAACAAAATCAATACTGATGTTGCCCAGGCGCCCTCCCTGAAAAGTCCATATTTTGATAAAGAATTCATTATGTACACATTTGCATCCGATGGCTCATTGGCAGCCGTGCTTACACAAAAGGAGGACGGGGGTGATGAATTCCCAATCTCTTTCATGAGCACTGGGCTTCAAGGGGCTGAATTAAACTACCCAGCCATTGATAAACAGGCTTACACGGTATTTAAGGCAGTGAAGCTTTTCGGGCCTTATATATTAAAAAATCGGACCAAGGTAATAGTCCCTTACCCAGCGGTAAGATCTCTTCTCATTCAAAAAGAGTTGGGAGAAAGAAGGGGCAACTGGGTAACAGCCCTTCAAGAATACGACCTTGAATTCAAACCAGCTACTATAGTGAAAGGTTAAGGGCTATGAAAATTGATGACTGGAAGTAGAAACAACCAAGAACAAGCATGGGAAGACGAGGCCGAATTGCATGTAATGGATGTATGCCCTCTGTTTACAGCTCCTGAGTCCTGGTATAGGGACCTTGTGCATTACTTATAGTCGGGGATATTGCCAAAACATTGGAACTCCAAACAAAGAAGAGATCTGCACCTCAAATCAGCCTGCTATCATCTAGTTGAAGGAGTGTTATTCAGGAAGAATTATGACGGGGTTCTCCTTAGGTGTTTAGAAAAAGAAGACGCAAAGAAAGTAATGGCGGAATTACATGATGGTCCGGCTGGGGGACATTATTCCGGTGACACTATAGCCCACAAAATCCTTAGAGCCGGTTACTATTGGCCCACACTCTTTAAGGACACACACGCACATGTCAGAAAATGTGATATTTGTCAAAGGTGTGGTGGAAGACAGCCCAAAGCAGCCGCACCCCTAAAGCCTGTTATGATCACTGAACCATTTGAACAATGGGGGTTGGAAATTATTAGGGAAATAAAACCAAATTGTTCCCTACTGCACAAGTACATTCTTACAGCGACTGATTACTTCACCCACTGGGTCGAAGCTATCCCATTGCGCAATATCAACGAGGATGAAGTCATCAGCTTCCTACAAGATCATATCATGACCAGGTTTGGGGTTCCAATTTCAATAGTTTTTGATAATGCTAAATACTTTTCATCAATTAAATTGACTGCATTTGCTCATGATAAAGGGATAAAATTACATTATTCTGCTAACTACTATCCGCAAGGGAATGGTCTGGCTGAATCCTCCAATAAAAACCTCATTAGAATCCTGAAGAAGACCGTAATAGAGAACCAGCGAAGTTGGCACTCATCCTTACCCAATGCCCTGTGGGTTGACAGAGTCACCCCCAAGTCTACAATAGGAGTGTCACCCTATACCCTTGTGTACGGTAAAGAAGCTATCTTGCCTCCCAATCTCATGCTACCAGCTTCCATACTAGCCCAAGAGTCTAGGGGGTCGGAGGATGAAGTTCTACAAATAAGAATATATAATCTCCTGAAAGCAGAAGAGGCCAGATCCAAAGCTAGAGAGCATTTTAAACAACAGCAAGAGTCAGTTAAGAGATGGTTTGACAAGCATAAAGCTGGGAAAAAAGACTTTGAAGTAGGAGACTTAGTCCTCAAATGGGACCACCCCCGTGATGAGAAAGGAAAGCATACCAAATTCCAGCAGTTATGGGTAGGTCCCTTTCAGATTGTAGCCAAACTTGGCCCTGCTACTTATAAGCTGCAAGATTTACAGGTATGGGAGGAGAACTTGCCAGTTAATGGTTTGGTTCTCAAGCCTTACTTTTCTTTAGAGTCTTTGATTTTTTCTGCCTTGTATATAAATAAGCTGTAGAGTTGTTTTCGAGTCATGCTCTCATTTGATTTAATTTTAGTTTGATTTCCAATAAGGGGAACGAACTTGCAGTTGTCTGGAGGAAATTAAGGTTTTTGGGAATAACAAACGCGTTGAGTGTCAGCCTACGTGCTACTAAAAGAGTTCTTTCAGCCTAATAGTTTCCCAAATAAAATGTTGTATGCATTGAGGTCCTGCTTAACCCCTGTGAATTAAACCGGACTCGAGGAGTCTGGAGTACTATGTCGGGGTACCATCCATATCACACTTGAAATGTCAAAGGGGCAACAGTAAAGGACCCACGGAAATAAGCAGGGTGAATAGTGTATCAAATATAAATGATCCCATGCCAAGGGAAGAATGCCAAAAGGTGAATAAAGAGTCGAGACTTCTATAAAAGCATCGTAAATCAAAGCAAATGCTGAATCATAAGTACTTAAGGCCAAAACATCCTCTCTATCCGTGAGCTGAAGCTTAAAATATACCACTCACACAAAAGGACACTATGGGATAGAGGATCCTGAATTAAAATTCAGTAATAAAGGCACACAGAAAGACTCAAATGAAAGGGGCAAAAGTCCAAAAGCATAAGAGTGTTAAAATGGCATGGAAACGAGGAACAAACGGATACTGCTATTGACTTTCTGTTGTGATCCTGTGGTGTCCAAGATGTTGACTTTCTGCTGTGATCTTGTGGTGTCCACGCTGTTGACTACTTGAAGACAGAGGTAATAATGAAACTCATTCTCTGGCGCCAACAGAGTTATCTGGACTTGAAGGTTCCAGTTTCCACTTTCCCCAAAGGGGCCATCATCAATGATTAAGGTACACACTTCTGGTGGTCGAGGAACCCATAGGTCTGGAAGAATTCATTATAAGCATTATGGTTAAACAGTCGGTCAATCAAAGTATAATCACCCAGAGATCCAGGTTCGCCAGATAATTGCCAATTGTTGCGGCAGCAACTTCCTTCTCCACAAATTTCTTGAATGTTGGGGCCCCTCCTCATATTGTTGCATTGGTTTTAATCAGCGGACTCTTGAGTCGGTCATATAGTTTTAGACGTTTGTTTTTAAAGCTCCTTGCTTGACCAATTTTCCAACTACCGAGTGCGATGAAATTTATGATGAGACAAAACTTTTTATTTTGATTTTGTGGGTGAATCAACCAGTTAGTTCTATTATGGTCGCCATTACGGAAGTATAACATTTCGTTGTCCTTTGTTAAATGCTTGTGACTGACTGAAACACTAGGTTTTTCTTTTGATCGAGCCTTTTTTATTGTTAAATCAGAAGCTACGAAGTTCTTGCCCCTCCGCCGTTGGGGCCCCAAAATCGTTTATTCGTCCGATGTGACATCCCGCCAGCATCTGATTCATGTTAACCTATGATCGCTTTCCCCTCGCCTGGACTCATCCGCCGTTGCGGCTGGGATACCCATCCTGCTCCCGACTTGAATGCCTTCCGATTCCCTACCACGCTCTTCCCACCAGTGTCCGATTAAACCTTATCGCCCATTCTTCCGCTCACCCGTCCCCTATAATCCTCCGCCATTGCGGCTCTTGAAGTCTTGTCCCATCCGATGTAGAAGTCGTTCAACCGCCGATTTATAATATTCTTCCCAAAGCTCGTTTTTTGTTCCGCTCAGAACCAGAGATGCACCAGGCCATTTCCTTGAGGCATAATCTTTCAATTGGTAGAGTCAAATGTTTGCTTATAACGCCTCTCCAATCAATGATGCTTGTCAATTGATTGCAGGCTAATTCGAGAAAGCGGTCAAACTACTGGGAGGAAGTATAACTGAATCTAGGGAAATCATCGAAGAGATCGATGGCAGTAGAAGGACGAAATTCGGAACAAGGAATAGGCAGATTCGAGTAACAGATCAGTCGCCAAGAGGGTTCATGATCCCATACAAACAAGAGAAAGGAGTGTGAAGCGTTCGGGGGAGCTGAAAGGCCATGCGTTTGGAAAACGAAACACTCTGTAATTGTAGTTTAAATATCTGAAAGCAGGACTGAGAGAGGGCTTTTTCCCCCTGGAAAATTTTGTAAATGTTTGGTTGTAAGAGGAACTACTTCGTTTTGCAAAGGAAACTGCAATTTTTTGCCTGTTGGAGAGAGTAAAAGTGGAATGTATCAATGCAACGCAATGAATAATGTTGAAGAGGAACTACTTCGTTTTCAACTATGTTTCATTTACTGTAAGATTATTTAATGTTATGAACCTATGTTCTTGTTGAATGTTCTTCAGTAGTTTCTGGGATATTGATTTCACTGTGAGTAATGAATGACATTATAGAATGATCGGCTATTTGGTTATTTGAATATCTTGAAGTGTTCATGTGTCTTGAAAGAAATATCAGCTACCTGTGATTCTTCATAATGCATGTGCAAAATGTGTTGCTCACCCAAAATGATAACCTTGCTCCCTAGAGATAGTTAAGATAGTTAGTTGTTGCTTTATATCTGATTTGGCTGCTGGTAAGCATAAGATGATAGGTAAGAACCTGCGCATCACATTGTGACCGCTCCCTGCACCTTGATTGCCCTGCATTTAGTTAGGCACTTGCATCTCATTTCTTAAAGTCAAAATACAAAAACTCAGTGGGCGGGGCCGCAACCAGTAAACCCTTTGTTTTGTTTCTTGACCCGCGGTAGCCGGACTGCAAAACCGGACGGATTCCCTATTCCAAACAGTTAATGGTCTAGTTGGGAACATTGATTGGGGAGAATCCCTTACTGTTGTCGCCTGCGAATTTCCAGGCCTCAACAGGTACATAATCACAGGCCGTAAGGGAACCTAAATTGACAAACATGTATGCTCTGAATATCCTCATTCTATTTACAACGTTGACAAGACCTTTAATTTGCAGACCTATATCACACCCATTTAAATTTATCTTATTTACTTCCTACAAAAATTTGGCCTATAATATTTACTTGTAGAGCCTGCAATTATTTTTAACTATCCAGTGATTGCAAGCCCCCCGCTAACTTGGAAATCATTTGTAATGCAGAACTTTACTACGCCAGTCAAGTAGCGACTAGTGAACTCAATAATAGCCAAAGTGAACAAACCATCCAACCCGCCAGCAACATCCATATAAGTATCAGACTGGATAAAACAAAGACACAAAACTACGAGTGGGCACAAACTTTGTTGCGTCAATCTTAAGAAGATCTCCCTTTTCAGCAACAAATAACCTAGAAAAATGATTTTGAATATATTTTCAAGTTCAAACTAAGTCCAGACATCATTGGCATAACATCATATCTCATTTGATTCCCTTAACTCAAGTTACGGTTCTTGTCACCTGAGGAAAACAACGATTGGACCAGAATTTAATATTAGATAGATGAATCACAACGCATTTTAGACTCCTCTCTATTTTCCATCTTGTTATTAAAACTCTAAACCCTCAGATTGAAATTGCAAGGGCACTTCACCTCGAGATGGGTGCACGCATCAAGGGAAAAGCCTTCATGTTTTCTTGAATGTCGAAACACAGGCTTCTATGACACATAGTCAAAGGTAAGAAAAAACTCGTGCTTGGATTCATTAAAGTCAAAGGTAAGGAAGCACGCAGCCAAAATAATACAGCATATAAGGTCCTACCTTAATATTCCACCGCCTATGTTATGCATATATCATAATGATTTAGTGATCAGAATCGTTGTCAAGCACAATATGTTTATAACCCCATCCTACGATTTCTTACTAGATGTATGATATCAGTTCAGTTTACCAAATCGCAATCAAGGAAAAAAGGTGCAGCATATCTATCACCAAATCGCAGTCAAGGAAAAGGTGCAGTATATCTATTCCCAAATCACAGTCAAGGAAAAGGTGCAACATATCTATTACCAAATTGTAGACAAGGAAATGGTGCAGCATATCTATCACCCTATCTTAAACTCTCGACATATTTCATGTTACACATATACTATATTGACTTTTTACCTAGAGGACAGTCCATACCTTTGAGTCGAAGTCATGACTCAAGTCGCGTGGGTCAGAGCTGAGGAATAATTTGAATTCTCTGTACATAGCAATGGGAAATGTAACCAACCCATCTTGAAGGAATTTTGTGTAGGCTTAATACCCCAATCGACTGCAGTGCTCTTAGCCTGAGCCTTTCCCAAGGAAGATGTTCGGTGGATACCAACAGAGGTTGTGGTCCTCAATCCTTTAGAAAATCATAACACTACCCTTTCTGCTATCAGAAAATCTCTTTTGACATGTGAAACCCCGACCCGAGATGCAGAGCTCGTGGATTTCCCTTTTCAACTCCATACCCCTAATACTGGAATTTGAGCCTATTAAAATAACATAGGAGAACCTTGCTTTCCCCAAGGTGTAACAAACTATCCATAATTTAAGGCATAAATTCTACCATTTACTTAGCCAAGGAAGGTCTCCCTCTATCTTGCAATAATTCTCACAGCCAGTTCACATTGTCAGGGCATGCGTCCAACCCACAACCATTCAAATTAATGGATAAGGGAATATGTGTATTGGACAATTTAATGAATATTTGTTGGAGGGGAGTAACTAAATTAATTACCTCCGAAAGTCATAGAAAATGAGAATATTCCTTTCCTAGGTAAGTGTTATAAATATATATAGGATTATTTCTGAATAGGTAAAACACCCCTTTTAAAAATATACAAAGGGTTTTTACTTCTGCTCTAGGTTCATTTCGAGTTGTTAGGAGTATAGGGAATCCTAATTAACCCTCGTTTACCCATTTAACCTAGGAAATTTTCCCTCACTATGTAATTACACCCTTATGAATACCTTTCTTCACACATTCTCCAAATATGCATCAAGTACAATATGTGTTTCATTATGTACATTAGTCTCTTGGGTGGTATTTCACCGTTTTATTATTTAATGAGGCAAGCTGAAGATTATATCTTGCTTTTAGTATATATATATATATATATATATATATATATATATAATGTGAAGGGGCTATGACCTATAGCATTTTTTAACCATTGATTTTTTGGTTTGTTTTCCCCTTTTAACGTTCAACCCTTGACTCTTTCATGTCAGTGTTAAGATGACTTCATCTTCCTCCATCCCAGCTCAACCACAATAGGCTTCGTAACTTGGCTGGGGTATCTTGGCTGGGGAAACTTTTAGCAAAAGAAAAGTCCATTATAGGGTGAGTCCTTATTTCTAACACGACCAAAATCCAGTCGTTATGTAAGACTACATTTTCAAGTTATGACTCCCAAACCATTTCATTTTTTTCGTAGTGGGTTTATTTTCTCGTCGTTAAGTTGCATCCAAGTATTAGGTCTCCTGAGCTAAAAGGATGAATTGTTAAAATGTTTAAGGGTCAAACAAACTCTTCATAGTTGCTAGGAACAATCTTTCAGAATTCCCTTGAGTTGTTTGGGCCCTCAAGCAGCATCCAGGCAGTATCGCATAGCGGTAGAGATCCATATGACAACATGCTGCACTTGGTTGTGACAAATGGTTTTTTCCTTTGTCTAAAATATGGACTTCCCCTGACTCAATTCTTCATCCTCTTATTGCACAAACTTAAACAATGTTCTTTCGGTCATCATGTTTCGACCTCCTTCTGATGCAATATCACCTGAATTTCCTTTCATTGTCGGGTGAAACTCATCATTGATTTCCGTTCCTCTGGCCTATTGTTAACCTTCTGGATGTAGGTTCTCTAGGAATTCGTACAACTTGTATCCCAATTCTTGACACTTATAGGAGACTATTTTGGACATTTCTTCCCTTCTTCAACCAAAATATCCTCTACCTTCAAATCTAAAAGGTAGAATTTTCTGAATCTCCTGAACATTGATAGGATCAACTCATATTGAATGGTGTACTTAAGACCATTCACATACCTAGTGAATGCCTCTTCTTTCTCAATTTAATCAAGATTCGATAAAAATCCTTAATGAACTCCTTCACCATCAATTCCTTTTTTCACAAGTTTTGCACTTTCCTAAATAGAGAAATCATATAATTAGTGAGAATGAACTTATCCTTCAATTCCAAGACCAATCTATTCCAAGTATTCACTTTCTCTTTACCCTTTTCATCTAGGTTTGTGTGTACATTTTCTCAATGAAGCATTTACTTTTACCTTTAGACATGCAACCTTCACTCTCTTGGGGTCCTTTATCTGCTCTATATCAAATTATTTCTCCATTTCTGTGATCTAATATATCAGGTCCTCAAGGTTGATACTTCTAGAGTAATTAGGATTTCCCGTTTTGGATTTAACCCCCATTTCTGTCAGTTCTTTCAAAAATTTTCCTTCTTGGTATTCTTATTCTTCCTCACCTTGTACATCAACTTCATCCTCAACTTCTTCTTCACTATGGTCAAGGGTTTTTGCAACATATCATCTTCATTGGGACTCTTTCATGGTCACTAACTCATTCTTTGAATGTTTCATGATCAATAGTGAATCAATCATGCACCTCCATTTTCTATTCTAACACCTCTCTAATCCATCTCCCCTATCAATCAACCAAACCATTATTTGACACTCTCTACAACATGTTGCAGCGGCAACAATTCTCCCAAATTTCTAAAAAAAATTTGGACCCTCCTTTACTTTGGATTAGTTCAGTCTTTTTCTTGGTTTCATCCTGTTGATTTTAACTTATGGATTTTGAAGTGCCTTCATGGAATTTGAGTGCTTTCAATCAACTGGTTTCTCATCGTTTTCATGCCTTAAATTTCATCTTAGTTGAGCCCATTGTCGTTTTTGCAAAACTCTTTCAAAGCTTTCGTTTTAAAGCCTTCCTGTAGCAGGAGTTAGTTTGATGACAAGCCCGTCGTTGCGGGTGTGTTTTGGATCCTCCGAACCTGTGGTCGGGCCGCCGTTGCGGGTTTCCTTCAGCTCTTAATTTTTGTGTCCGGGCCGCAGCTGCGGGTGCTGTTCAAATCTCGGTTTAGTATTGTTGACCCGCCGTTGCGGATGATTTCCGGAACTTGGTAATTTTGTTTCACCCCGCCGTTGCGGGCCTTCTTTGGATCTCAGCTTTTTGTATCGCGCCGACCGTGCGAAGGTGGGTGGTTTTGTTTTGCCATGGCGGGGGAGTTCCCTTGTCTTTATGCTGCAGACATGTTTTCATTCCGCATCGGAGGGGGGTAAGAACTTCCGTCTCTGCCGTTGCGGATCAATGGGAAGTCCGGAGATTTTGTATATCGCCGAACCATGCTATGTAGATTTTCTTTTCTTCGTGCGGTGATGAAGTATGGATGAGTGGGCCGCCATTGCGGGGGTCTCCAAACTCCTAGTCGCCCGACAAATGAATCCGCTGCCGCCCGACCACGTTTTAATCGTATGACTTATGTTGTGCATTGCGGGTGATGGAGAAGTGAGTATGGTCCGCCGTTGCGGAGAGGAGTAGCTTTGGTTGCCCACTGAGACTTTCCTGTCTGCCTCGACGGATTTGACTTCTCGCACGTACGAGGGTTTTATATATGCGGGGAAGTATTTTGGGTTTTTTATTGTGGTTTTATCGCGTCCAAGCTGTCAACACTGTCGAGCTCGCGAGTCGTGTGGAAGCATCGTACCGGTACTCGCGTCCAGCTGTTGATCGAAGGCTCCATCGTTGTCGCCATTTCGTTCGCGCACTCCTGCCAGGTAGGTTCTTAAGCCCCTCTTTTCGAGGTTTTGGCTGGGTTACTTAGGATGTGTATAATGTAGAAGTTACGTCCCGTAGTTCCGTTTTTCTCACAAACGGGGTTTTTTTTTATTATCCGCGGCTAGGGTTGTCGGTTTCATTTCCCCAGTAGTTGCGCCCACGTTTTATCATCGTTAGTGGATAGCTTGTGCGGTTAGAGGGATTGTTTTTTTCCCCTTTTATAAGGCCCATGTTTTCGTCTACCTCCTCTGTTTAGTTCATCCCTAGCGATAGAGGAAGACACGGTGCAGGCGGCCGTTATGCTGCCTGCACCTGGTTTTTTCTTGTTATGACGAGGTCCTTGAAACAATTTGGATAGGGTTTTTGCCGTTTTTCCATGATAGATGGCCGGCTATTTGTTTTCCTATTTTTCGAGGCCTAATCTTCGCCTCCGCGCTGCGCATTTACCACTGTCGGCCACCGTGAAGCCCTAGGGCCGTGCCGCGGTTATTTTCGAAGTTGGGGGTAGAATGAGTGATGGCGCTAATGGGGTTCCTCTGTGCGAAGACTTGCTTTGGTTTTCCGCGGTTTATAGTCGCAGCAATGTAAAGCGAGGCCCGCGATAACATGAGTTTTACCGTAGAACCATGATTGAGATCGGATTTTTTGTAGTCATGTGCCCTACTTTTGAAAATTATGATTTTGCACTGCATATCCTTTTTAAATAACATCCTGTGAAATCATGAATTTTGGCAATAGGCCGTGGAATGAATAATGCTAGCAGTATTAAAACCTTGCTTGTTATATTGCAGAAATAATCTGAGAGTTGTGCTGATAGTTCAGATAGTCATGATATAGATTGGTTATGCATATATGTGTTGCTTTCTTACTTACACACTGATATAAGATAATAACATAGCTCAACAGGTTGCATAACTAGTTCAAATCCTTCAATGAAAGAACCTATGTCTGATATCATTGTAGCCACATAGACAAATGGAGAAAGAATAAACTGCTTCTAAATATTTTCAAATTTGAATTGCGTAACATCGTGATGTTTTACATTGCAGGAAGATTTCAAGATGTCCAGGAGACAGAAAAAGAAGGCCCCTGTGGTAGAGGAACAAACAGCAATAGAGGCTGATCTACCAACTGAATACATATATGAGGATACACGGTGTGTCACAGGGTTGTACCCTGAGTATAAGTGGGGAGACATACACCGAATGATTTCCCGTAGGGAAGTCCCAGATATGGGCCTGGAGGAGGAACATATCTACGCAAACATAGAGAAGTCTGCAATCATGAAGGTTTCCACCAGGCCCGAAATGTTTCCATGTGCTGGGTTGATGAGGTGGATCCTTCCACCCACAAACCATGGTTCAATGCTGATATGCAGGGCTATGCTTCCTTTAGCCCTGGATATGTGGCCTTAGCCTACCACTTTCCTGAGCCTCAAGTTTTCTTGTCCAATGAGTGGTTGGACAATATCAGGATGGATCTGATCGAGACCATGAGGAAAATGCTATTACCAGGGAAGCTCTATAGACATAGAGCTACTGAAGATTATGACACAGCCACCCTTAGACCCCCGTACAGATTCATAGCTCTCATGTTGAATAGGATCTTTGGGAGGGCCAATGGTAAATTATTCAAATTCGAATGGATACCCCTGATGTTCTATGTGGCCACTGAAGGGACCATTTTTAACTCGTCCAGCTTGGTATCCAGCAACCTACCTTCTTGTATAGCTGCAGCAAAAGGAGGAGTACAACAGAAAAAATCCGAGTTTTACATGAGCTCGATCTTGATTGACTGTATAATATGTCACTAGCGCTTCCCCGGGCTCAAATGTGTTTGGGACAGGAAGAAAATGCCCGTATGTGCAGCCTTTAAGCTACTGGGGGCTCATCAATACCATAGTCATTACCGAGAAATCTGTGAGCAGTTTATCATGCCTCTACACACTCTTGTCTTCCGAAAAGAATGTGACTGCATGTCTGAAGAATCCATGCAGATAATAGAGGAATACGGTGATTATTTCTTGACAGAGAATGGAATGTATTTGAGAATGTTTGGTGGGTCAAGGACACCTTATCTGCTGCCCAAGTACGCAACAGATTATATCATTCATAAGGAGGCTGTTAGAAAGATATTTATTGACGGAGTTGGTCATTTCTTATTTTCAAAGAAGAAGGCTGTCTATTCTCCCTTACCTTTTAAGTTAGGCAGCTGTAGTTTCGCTAATGTAAAACAGGCTCCAGAATTTATAGAGGAACTAGAGAAGTTCCATTTTGGGGAGATGACCTTCAGGAGAAATGACACCCATGAAAGAATGGCTGAGCATTGCAGAAAGCACAAGGTGTCTTATGAGTACACCCATCATTTCGACAATGATGAATCTGTGTTCAGAAGAGCCCCGAACATGACAGCACTCAATGAACGGTTCAAACCAAAGCACTCCACCAAAGGTGGGAAAGGATCCGAACAAGAGAGGGCTGAGCAGGCTAAGGCTTAAGAAACAGCCCAAAGGATAAGAGAGGAGGCTCAGAGACTAGAAGAGGAGGCTGCGGAATGGCGCCAGAAAGGAGAAGAGGAAAACAGGAAAGCGGCCCAGGATGCAGCTGAAAGAGCAAAGGAAACAGCTAGAGAAGCAGAGGAAGCTGCTAAACAAGCAGCTGAGGAAGCCCAGAGAAAGCTGGATGAAGAGCTTCAAAAACAGGAAGCTGAAAAGACAGAATTGACACAACAACAGGTCCCTGAGTCACAAGCAGAGCAAAGTCAAGGTGAGGAAAACCCTGAGACATAGGCCTTGCCAATGTCCACTGTCATCATTCCTTCAACCCCTATGCTATAGCTAGTGCCCTTCGAGCAGAAAAAGGGGGAGGAAGTCCCTGATTTTAGCACAGTATACTATGACAGGACTACCAAAAGGATCATGAGGAGAACTGAGCAAAAGATAGGGGCCGAAGGAATGACCAGTATCATGATAACTGATAAAGCCGTGATGGTCGGGACGGATAAAGACCCAAGGTTTGTCATAAGGGCTGGCAGGGCAGCAATAGACGCTACGGAGGATAATGTAGATCGAATGATGAAGGAGATAGAGTCAACCAAGAAAACCTCCGCCCAGCTGAAAAACACCCTCAGGAAGGAAAGAGAAGATGGAAATAGGCTGAAAAGAAAATATGAGCAGGTGCTTAAAGAAATGGAGGCCACCAAAGGTGAAATCCATGCCATTCAGCAAGAAGTCCAGGTGAGAGAAACAACACAAGAACCCCTGAGTAAATCACAACAAGAGATTTAAAATCTAAAGGATGAAAAGGAGCAGCTAAGAATAAAGATGGAAGACTTGATGGAGCAGCAAAGTATCATATATGAATCCAATACTGAGCACGTTAAGGAGCTAGAGAAGCAGCTAGAAGCAGCAAAGGCACAGCAGGTCGATCTGCAGCCAGTTAAAGATCACATCTTGGCTCAGAAAGCTAAGGTGTTGCACCTGCAGAATGCTCTAGAGGAGGAAAGGTGTCAGGTCCTCCTGATCGATGGCAGACTAGATGAAGTTTTAGACACAGCTTCGTATTTTGTGGACAGGTCACAAGACATACTCGAAGTAATGACTTCAAGGATAACCTGGATGGAGGATGACAAAGAAGTCCCAGCTGAGCTAGTAGTCAAAGATAAACAAGCTTTGAAACGGGACCATGACCTGATAGAATTTGCCGTCAACATTGCAGAAGATTTTCAGAAGAATGTCAAGAAAACAAAGGGAGCATGCGCCGAATTCTTTAGAAGAGCCCTGGTCACCTACAATCATTGTCAGGCAGATGCTGGGCAGAGATTACAGGAGTTCCCAACTCACGATGCATTTGCAGAAATGTTGCTGAAAAGGCAACAAGATGAGGAAGCCAAAGTGTAATGCATCAGTGCTATTGATGAACAAATCCTCAGAAATGAAATAGGCCACTCGGCCATTAGCGTACAGCTCTTGGAGGAACAGATACGGTTGAACACGGCCATAATTGAGCCATTCGGAAGCAAGCTGACAAATTCGAGCTGAGCATTCAGTTTCTGGAACCTAGCTCGTTTGAGAGTCGCGCTGCTGAAGCAGCAGCATGGAGAAAGTTCTTGGAAGACCAAGCGGCACCCCCCTCATGAGAAGGACCGGTCAAACTTTTGTATATTCAAATAAATTGTAAAGGGTTGTAGGAAATCGAAACATTGGGGAGCCTAAAGGTCACTTTGGGCAAGCCAACCAATTTTTCCTTTTTATATAAAACTAGGGGAGGTAGACTAGAGAGGGGCTTTTGCCCAGTTAGACGGGAGAACTTATTGTAAGACGAACTACTTCATTTTGCAATAAAGAATTTTGGTTTGCCTGTTGGAGAAAGAACGGTGAAGTGCTCCAAATGATGTACCATGGATGGCGGAAAGATGAATTACTTTATTTTTCAGCTTATGTCTGTGAATCGTGAGATTGTTCTAACTTTATGACCTATGTCTGCTTGAATAATTTCTGATTTCATTTATGGAAATTTCACTTAGAGTAATGTATGTGTTTTTATATAACAATTGGCTATTTGATTGTTAGCATATTTTCTCACTCACGTGTTGTAAACGTAAATAAAAACTATCTGTATCTTCGTTTATCATACATGAAAGTAGTACATTACTCACAAATAATCATTTTCTGGCTCCCCGGGGATAGATAGTTAGTCATCTCATTTCATAGTTGCATATCTGGTTTAGATGTTTGTGGATATAAGACGAGAGGTAAGAACCTGCGCAACACATTGTGTTGTTCCTTGCATCTTTATCACCCTGCATGGTTAAGATAGGCATATGCATTCCATATATTAAGTCAAAATACAAATTCCGGTGGATCGGGCCGCAACCGGTAAACCCTTGTTGTTACTTTGACCTACGGTAGCCGGACGATAAACCAGACGGATTCCCTATACCAAACAGTCAGTGGGCTAGTTGGGAACGTTGATTGGGGAGAATCCCTTACTGTTTCCGCCTGCGAATTTACAGGCCTCAACAGTTTTTGGCGCTAGAAGGAGGGCCGCCAGAAAAGGCTGGCCGTGGAACTTAATTTTCCCGAGATTACCCTACCAGCAGATGTTTTGAAGCTTTCAATCTCAGCCAAGTTTGAGGTTTCCTGTCCTTGAAACCCTATTTTCCGAGTGGTTTTTGTTTGCTCGTGCTCATGGCCGGTAATCAACCCAACCCCTTACCAGCTTGGAGAGCTAGGTCGCCTCTAAACTTGAATCCTCCTTTACACAATTTGCCTCAAGCCTTTGACAAGCTTTTACCTCAGTTTGACCCCGCGGACAACATTGTTGTCGATGATCACCTTCAAAGATTCTACCTAGCACTGGAAGGGCTAAGGGCTGGAGAGCACGAAGACGTAGTGTGGAGGGTTTTTCCCCATACTCTGAAAGGATCAGCAGCTTCCTGGTATTTTGGACTACCTGTAAATTCCATTCCTGATTGGGATACTTTTGAAAGAATTTTTAGAAATAAATACACAATCCAGAAGACTCATGCCTCATTGATGAAAGGGCTTGGCTTGTTGAGGAAAGAGAAGAATGAGAAGGTACGAAGTTTCACTCAAAGATTTTCACTGTACTTAAAAAAAATTTCTGTTGTGGACAGACCTTCGGATAAAGTCTTAAGTGAGTATTATACCTATGCCCTAGCACCTAAGCTGGCTATGTTCACCAAGATGAAAGTCAATCCTACATTGGTGGAAACTTATCAAGAGGCAGAAAGAGTAGAAGCGGAAAGTGAGAGTATAGAGGACTATCCAGACTCAGTTGAAGAGAAAACCGCTGTAAAAAGAAGCTCACTGATCTTTAAACCTAAAGAAGATCAACCACATGATTATCATGAGATGATGAAAATGCTTCAGAAGCTGTCCAACCGACTTGTAGAATTGGAAAAAGAAAGGGACGATCAGACAACCAATAAACCATACGTTCCAAAAAAAGAAGATAATAATCAATGGTAGGTCCCACCACCAAGCGTGGCCTCAATAAACATAACAGAAATAGGAGGAGATAATTTCTGTACCTTTCATCAACAACCCCACTCGGAGAAGAGATGTCCTCAATGGATACATTCGATGACACGGGTGATGAATAAATTGTTGGATCCAGAATTGACTAGGCACAGTGGTGAGGAAGAAAAGAGGAAACAGACCATGGAAAAGAAAGAAGATGATACTATGTTTTCATGGAATGGAGTTTCATTGTTTAACATGGAAGAAAATGCTCCCCAATCTCAGCATACACTTACAACCACAAAGAATGAGAACCTGGCCATTGAGAACAATGCAATAATGTCAAAAGTTCAGGATGTACAAGAGGAGATAAAGGGGTAGGAGGATATGAGGGCTAAAGATGACTCACCTAAAGATATTCACGGAAAACCGGAAACAGAGCTACCCATTAGACTTACCAAGCTGGTAGAAAATGACAAAGAAACTACAGCTGGTAATCTAAAGGAGGAGTTGCCCACAACAAACCAACCAGTAGAAGAAAAGATTGAGCTCATAAAGACAATGAAAACCAGCGCTCCACCTTTCCTTGTGACTCTGGAAATTCTAAATCATAATGTCCATAATTGTTTGGTAGATTCTGGATCATCCATGAATGTTATGCCTCTGATAGTTTGCAAAAACTCAATGGTCAGATAAAGCCTACTCTTTGGGATGTCACGCAACTTGACAAAACTAGTGTCAAGGTGGTAGGAGAAATGGAGAATGTGACGATTCAATTGTCTGCAAAAAAAAGGATATGCCATTATATTGACATCATAGTAGCAGACATTCCTGATGGTTATGGGATGATTTTAAACAGAGATTGGACAGCGAGGCTAAATGGGTACTTTGCTTCAGATTGGTCGCATTTGTGGTTACCCCAGAAGGGCAGCCCAAACTTGATTAAGATTCTAAGAGAGCCTTTTATGAAAAACAATGTTACTGAGTTGGGGGAAGGAAACGAATCTGCTGATTCTGTTTTGGGAAACTACCTTACTGAGCTTAAGCAAAACACCATTCCTCAAAAAGGGCCAACCCTATGATGGACACTCAGTATGAGCTCCTTCAACTCCCTTAGGCTGAAAGAAATGATTGCAGAGTTATAGATATGGGTTCCATCTCAATAACTGCACACCTGGACCATGGTTAGACAATTCAGGTCTGAAATACCGCTCATTCCTAGTTCTTTAAATGTGAAAATTTTTGGGATGGGCAAAATTTTTGAATTTTTGTTTTGCTGTTTTTCCTTTGTACATAAATAAATTGTTTTGTTTTCTTAATGCTAGATGCTTTCTTTATTGTTATGCTGTTATTTTCTTGGGGTTTTGCTAGTTTTCTTTTGTTTTTGAAAAAGAGGCAAACTTCTGAATGCAATGGAAACATCAGGAGTCTGTATTAACTAAAATCCTGAGCAAGAGAACTGTGTTTAAAGTGCAAATGATCTTCTAGCAGTTGTATTCCTAACAGGCAGTGCACTCATTTGAGGTCTTACTTAATCCCTGTAAATTACTCAGAAGTAAAAAGGGTCTGAAGTACTATTTAGAGGCTCCATCCACTTCACATCTTAAACACCCAAGGGGGTGACAGCACTAGACCTGCAAGATGGAAACAGAGTGACACAGTTTATCACATATAAATGATCCCATGCTATGAATTAAGAAAAGGGCCAAAAGCTATTAAGAGTCACTTCTTCCAAAGGAACAAAGCACAATCAGAGTGAAGCTCCAAAAAGCATAAATCTCAAAGCATAAAGTAACAAATGGCCACAAGATCCTCTCCGTCCGTGAATTGAAATAAAAAATATATCATTCACACAAAAGGACACTATAGGATAGAGGATCCTGAATTTATAAAAAAAAAAAAAATTCAGTAAGAAAGGCTCGCAGGAGGACTCATATCGAAGAACTAAAGTTCAGAAAGCACAAAAGTACAAAATGGCATGGGAATGAGGAACAAAAGAATAATACTGTTCACTTTCTGTCAAAATCTTGTGGTGTCAAAGCTGTAAACCCCAAAGGGCAGGTAAAATGAACTCCATTTATTTTGGCCTCCAAAGAGTTATTCAGACTTGAAACACTACTGGTGTTACCCTTTCCCGAAAAGAGAGGCTTCTTATAATGAATGAGATGCATAATCAGATTGGCTTAGGAATGCATATGTCTCGAAGATTATAGTTTTAATTCATGCAGTCTAAAGCTTAGGGAGAAAGTTAATTCAGAGATCTGGGGTTCACCAGGTAGTCGCCAATTGTTGCAGCGGCAACAATTCTCCCAAATTTCTAAAAAAATTTTGGACCCTCCTTTACTTTGGATTAGTTCAGTCTTTTTCTTGGTTTCATCCTGTTGATTTTAACTTATGGATTTTGAAGCGCCTTCATGGAATTTGAGTGCTTTCAATCGACTGGTTTCTCATCGTTTTCATGCCTTAAATTTCATCTTAGTTGAGCCCATTTCCGTTTTTGCAAAACTCTTTCAAATCTTTCGTTTTAAAGCCTTCTTGTAGCAGGAGTTAGTTTGATCACAAGCCTGCCATTGCGGGTGTGTTTTGGATCCTATGAACCTGTGGTTGGGCCACTGTTGCGGGTGTCCTTCAGCTCTTAATTTTTGTGTCCGGGCCGCAGTTGCGGGTGCTGTTCAAATCTCGGTTTAGTATTGTCGACCCGCCGTTGCGGATGATTTCCGGAACTTGGTAATTTTGTTTCACCCCGCCGTTGCGGGCCTTCTTTGGATCTCAACTTTTTGTTTCGCGCCGACCGTGCGAAGGTGGGTGGTTTTGTTTTTCCATGGCGGGGGAGTTCCCTTGTCTTTATGTTGCAGACGTGTTTTCATTCCGCGTCGGAGGGGGGTAAGAACTTCCGTCTCTGCCATTGCGGATCAATGGGAAGTCCGGAGATTTTGTATATCGCCGAACCATGCTATGTAGATTTTCTTTTCTTTGTGCGGTGATGAAGTATGGATGATGGGCCACCGTTGCGGGGGTCACCAAACTCCTGGTCGCCCGACAAATGAATCCGCTGCCGCCCGACCACGTTTTAATCGTATGACTTATGTTGTGCGTTGCGGGTGATGGAGAAGTGACTATGGTCCGCCATTGCGGAGAGGAGTAGCTTTGGTCGCCCGCTGAGACTTTCCTGTCCGCCCCGACGGATTTGACTTCTCACACGTACGAGGGTTTTATATATGCGGGGAAGTATTTTGGGTTTTTTATTGTGGTTTTATCGCGTCCAAGCTGTCAACACTGTCGAGCTCGCGAGTCGTGTGAAAGCATCGTACCGGTACTCACGTCCAGCTGTTGATCGAAGGCTCCATTGTTGTCGCCATTTCGTTCGCGCACTCCTGCCAAGTAGGTTCTTAAGCCCCTCTTTTCAAGGTTTCAGCTGGGTTACTTAGGATGTGTATAATGTAGAAGTTACGGCTCGTAGTTCCGTTTTTCTCACAAACGGGGTTTTTTTTATTATTATCCGCGGCTAGGGTTGTCAGTTTCATTTCCCCAGTAGTTGCGCCCGCATTTTATCATCGTTAGTGGATAGCTTGTGCAGTTAGAGGGATTGGTTTTTTCCCCTTTTATAAGGCCTGCGTTTTCGTCTACCTCCTCTATTTAGTTCATCCCTAGCGATAGAGGAAGCAACAGTGCAGGCAGCCGTTATGCCGCCTGCACCTAGTTTTTTCTTGTTATGACGAGGTCCTTGAAACAATTTGGATAGGTTTTACACCGTTTTTGCATGATAGATGGCCGGTTGTTTGTTTTCCTATTTTTCGAGCCCTAATATTCGCCTCCACCCTGCGCATTTACCATTGTCGGCCACCGTGAAGCCCTAGGGCCGTGCCGCGGTTATTTTCGAAGTTGGGGGTAGAATGAGTGATGGCACTAATGGGGTTCCTTTGTGCGAAGACTTGCTTTGGTTTTCCATGGTTTATAGTCACAGCAATGTAAATCCAGGCCCGCGATAACATGAGTTTTACCGTAGAACCATGTTTGAGATCGGATTTTTTGTAGTCATGTGCCCTACTTTTGAAAATTATGATTTTGCACTGCATATATTTTTTAAATAACATCCTGTGAAATCATGAATTTTGATAATAGGCCGTGGAATGAATAATGCTAGTAGTATTAGAACCTTGCTTGTTATATTGTAGAAATAATCTGAGAGTTGTGCTGATAGTTCAGATAGTCATGATATAGATTGGTTATGCATATATGTGTTGCTTTCTTACTTACACACTGATATAAGATAATAGCATAGCTCAACAGGTTGCATAACTAGTTCAAATCCTTCAATGAAAGAACCTATGTCTGATATCATTGTAGCCACATAGACAAATGGAGAAATAATAAACTGCTTCTAAATATTTTCAAATTTGAATTGCTTAATATCGCGATGTTTTACATTGTAGGAATATTTCAAGATGTCCAGGAGACAGAAAAAGAAGGCCCCTATGGTAGAGGAACAAACAACAATAGAGGATGATCTACCAACTGAATACATATATGAGGATACACGGTGTGTCACAGGGTTGGACCCTGAGTATAAGTGGGGAGACATACACCAAATGATTTCCCGTAGGGAAGTCCCAGATATGGGCCTGGAGGAGGAACATATCTACGCAAACATAGAGAAGTCTGCAATCATGAAGGTTGCCACGAGGCCCGAGATGTTTCCTTGTGCTGAGCTGATGAGGTGGATCCTTCCACACACAAACCATGGTTCAATGCTGATATGCAATGTTGAAGGTCAGGGCTATGCTTCCTTTAGCCCTGGATATGTGGCCTTAGCCTACCACTTTCCTGAGCCTCAAGTTTTCTTGTCCAATGAGTGGTTGGACAATCTCAGGATGGATCTGATAGAGACCATGAGGAAAATGCTATTACCAGGGAAGCTCTATAGACATAGAGCTACTGAAGATTATGACACAGCCACCCTTAGACCCCCGTATAGATTCATAGCTCTCATGTTGAATAGGCTCTTCGGGAGGGCCAATGGTAAATTATTCAAATTCGAATGGATACCCCTGATGTTCTATGTGGCCACTGAAGGGACCATTTTTAACTGGTCCGGCTTGGTATCCAGCAGCCTATCTTCTTGTATAGCTGCAGCAAAAGGAGGAGTACAACAGAAAAAATCTGAGTTTTACATGAGCTCGATCTTGGTTGACTGTATGATATGTCACCAGCCCTTCCTCGGGCTCAAATGTGTTTGGGACAGGAACAGAATGCCCGTATATGCAGCCTTTAAGCTACTGGGGGCTCATCAATACCATAGTCATTACCGAGAAATCTGTGAGCAGTTTATCATGCCTCTACACACTCTTGTCTTCCGAAAATAATGTGACTGCATGTCTGAAGAAACCATGCAGGTAATAGAGGAATACGGTGATTATTTCTTGACAGAGAACAGAATGTATCTGAGAATGTTTGGTGGGTCAAGGACACCTTATCTGCTGCCCAAGTACGCAACATATTATATCATTCATAAGGAGGCTGTTAGACAGATATTTATTGACGGAGTTGGTCATTTCTTATTTTCAAAGAAGAAGGCTGTCTATCCTCCCTTACCTTTTAAGTTAGGCAGCTGCAGTTTCGCTAATGTAAAACAGGCTCCAGAATTTATAGAGGAACTAGAGAAGTTCCATTTTGGGGAGATGCCCTTCAGGAGAAATGACACCCATGAAAGAATGGCTGAGCATTGTAGAAAGCACAAGGTGTCTTATGAGTACACCCATCATTTCGACAATGATGAATCCATGTTCAGAAGAGCCCCGAACATGACAGCACTCAATGAAAGGTTCAAACCAAGGCACTCCACCAAAGGTGGGAAAGGATCCGAACAAGAGAGGGCTGAGCAGGCTAAGGCTGAAGAAACAGCCCAAAGGATAAGAGAGGAGGCTCAGAGACTAGAAGAGGAGTCTGCGGAATGGCGCCAGAAAGGAGAAGAGGAAAACATGAAAGCGACCCAGGATGCAGCTGAAAGAGAAAAGGAAACAGCTAGAGAAGCAGAGGAAGCTGCTAAACAAGCAGCTGAGGAAGCCCAGAGAAAGCTGGATGAAGAGCTTCGAAAACAGGAAGATGAAAAGACAGAATTGACACAACAACAGGTCCCTGAGTCACAAGCAGAGCAAAGTCAAGGTGAGGAAAACCCTGAGACATAGGCCTTTCCAATGACCACTGTCATCATTCCTTCAACCCCTATGCTACAGCTAGTGCCCTTCAAGCAGAAAAAGGGGGAGGAAGTCCCTGATTTTAGCACAGTATACTATGACAGGGCTACCAAAAGGATCATGAGGAGAACTGAGCAAAAGATAGGGGCCAAAGGAATGACCAGTATCATGATAACTGATAAAGCCGTGATCGTCGGGACGGATAAAGACCCAAGGTTTGTCATAAGGGCTGGCAGGGCAGCAATAGACGCTACGGAGGATAATGTAGATCGAGTGATGAAGGAGATAGATTCAACCAAGAAAACCTCCGCCCAGCTGAAGGACACCCTCAGGAAGGAAAGAGAAGATGGAAATAGGCTGAAAAGAAAATATGAGCAGGTGCTTAAAGAAATGGAGGCCACCAAAGGTGAAATCCACGCCATTCAGCAAGAAGTCCAGGTGAGAGAAACAACACAAGAAGCCCCGAGTAAAGCACAACAAGAGATTCAAAATCTAAAGGATTAAAAGGAGTAGCTAAGAATAAAGATGGAAGACCTGATGGAGCAGCAAAGTATCATATATGAATCCAATACTGAGCACGTTAAGGAGCTGGAGAAGCATCTAGAAGCAGTAAAGGCACAGCAGGTCAATCTGCAGCCAGTTAAAGATCACATCTTGGCTCAGAAAGCTAAGGTGCTGCACCTGCAGAATGCTCTAGAGGAGGAAAGGTGTCAGGTCCTCCTGATCGATGGCAGACTGGATGAAATTTTAGACACAGCTTCGTATTTTGTGGATAGGTCACAAGACATACTCAAAGTAATGACTTCAAGGATAACCCGGATGGAGGATGACAAAGAAGTCCCAGCTGAGCTAGTAGTCAAAGATAAACAAGCTTTGAAACGGGACCATGACCTAATAGAATTTGCCGTCAGCACTGCAGAAGATTTTTAGAAGAATGTCAAGAAAAAAAAGGGAGCATGCGCCGAATTCTTTAGAAGAGCCCTCGTCGCCTACAATTGTTGTCAGGCAGAAGTTCGGCAGAGATTACAGGAGTTCCCAACTCACGATGCATTTGCAGAAATGTTGCTGAAAAGGCAACAAGATGAGGAAGCCAAAGTGCAATGCATCAGTGCTATTGATGAACAAATCCTCAGAAATGAAATAGGCCACTCGGCCATTAGCGTATAGCTCTTGGAGGAACAGATACGGTTGAACACGGCCAGAATTGAGGCCATTCGGAAGCAAGCTGACAAATTCAAGCTGAGCATTCAGTTTCTAGAACCTAGCTCATTTGAGAGTCTCGCTGCTGAAGCAGCAGCATGGAGAAAGTTCTTGGAAGACCAAGCGGCGCCCCCCTCATGAGAAGGACCTGTCAAACTTTTGTATATTCAAATAAATTGTAAAGGGTTGTAGGAAATCGAAACGTTGGGGATCCCAAAGGTCACTTTGGGCAACCCAAACCAATTTTGCCTTTTTATATAAAACTAGGGGAGTTAGACTAGAGAGGGGCTTTTTCCCAGTTAGACTGGAGAACTTATTGTAAGACGAACTACTTCATTTTGCAATAAAGAATTTTGGTTTGCCTGTTGGAGAAAGAACGGTGAAGTGTTCCAAATGATGTACCATGGATGGCGGAAAGATGAATTACTTTATTTTTCAGCTTATGTCTGTGAATCGTGAGATTGTTCTAACTTTATGACCTATGTCTGCTTGAATAATTTCTGATTTCATTTATGGAAATTTCACTTAGAGTAATGTATGTGTTTTTATATAACAATTGGCTATCTGATTGTTAGCATATTTTCTCACTCACGTGTTGTAAACATAAATAACAGCTATCTGTATCTTCGTTTATCATAAATGAAAGTAGTACATTACTCACAAATAATCATTTTTCTGGCTCCCCAGGGATAGATAGTTAGTCATCTCATTTCATAGTTGCATATGTGGTTTAGATGTTTGTGGATATAAGACGAGAGGTAAGAACCTGCGCAGCACATTGTGTCGTTCCTTGCATCTTTATCACCCTACATGGTTAAGATAGGCATATGCATTGCATATATTAAGTCAAAATACAAATTCCAGTGGACCGGGCCACAACTGGTAAACCCTTGTTGTTACTTTGACCTACGGTAGCCGGACCGTAAACCGGACGGATTCCCTATACCAAACAGTCAGCGGGCTAGTTGGGAACATTGATTGGGGAGAATCCCTTACTGTTGCCGCCTGTGAATTTCCAGGCCTCAACAATTTTTAGCACTAGAAGGAGGGCCGCCAGAAAATGCTGGCCGTGGAACTTAATTTTCCCGATATTACCCTACTAGCAGATGTTTTGAAGCTTTCAATCTCACCCAAGTTTGAGGCTTCATGTCCTTGAAACCCTGTTTTCCGAGTGGTTTTTTTTTGCTCGTGCTCATGGCCGGTAATCAACCCAACCCCTTACCAGCTTGGAGAGCTAGGTCGCCTCTAAACTTGAATCCTCCTTTACACAATTTGCCTCAAGCCTTTGACAAGCTTTTACCTCAGTTTGACCCCGTGAACAACATTGCTGTCGATGATCACCTTCAAAGATTCTACATAGAACTGGAAGGGCTAAGGGCTGGAGAGCACGAAGACGTAGTGTGCAGGGTTTTTCCCCATACTCTGAAAGGATCAGCAGCTTCCTGGTATTTTGGACTACCTATAAATTCCATTCCTGATTGGGATACTTTTGAAAGAATTTTTAGAAATAAATACACAATCCAGAAGACTCATGCCTCATTGATGAAAGGGCTTGGCTTGTTGAGGAAAGAGAAGAATGAGAAGGTACGAAGTTTCACTCAAAGATTTTCACTGTACTTAAAAAAAATTTCTGTTGTGGACAGACCTTCGGATAAAGTCTTAAGTGAGTATTATACCTATGCCCTAGCACCTAAGCTGGCTATGTTCACCAAGATGAAAGTCAAGCCTACATTGGTGGAAACTTATCAAGAGGCAGAAAGAGTAGAAGCGGAAAGTGAGAGTATAGAGGACTATCCAGACTCAGTTGAAGCGAAAACCGCTGTAAAAAGAAGCTCACTACTGTTTAAACCTAAAGAAGATCAACCGCATGATTATCATGAGATGATGAAAATGCTTCAGAAGCTGTCCAACCGACTTGTAGAATTTGAAAAAGAAAGGGACGATCAGACAACCAATAAACCATATGTTCCAAAGAAAGAAGATAATAATCAATGGCAAGTCCCACCACCAAGCGTGGCATCAATAAACATAACAGAAATAGGAGGAGATAATTTCTGTACCTTTCATCAACAACCCCACTCGGAGAAGAGATGTCCTCAATGGACACATTCGATGACACGGGTGATGAATAAATTGTTGGATCCAGAATTGACTAGGCACAGTGGTGAGGAAGAAAAGAGGAAATAGACCATGGAAAAGAAAGAAGATGATACTATGTTTTCATGGAATGGAGTTTCACTGTTTAACATGGAAGAAAATGCTCCCCAATCTCAGCATACACTTACAACCAGAAAGAATGAGAACCTGGCCATTGAGAACAATGCAATAATGTCAAAAGTTCAGGATGTACAAGAGGAGATAAAGGGGCAGGAGGATATGAGGGCTAAAGATGACTCACCTAAAGATATTCAGGGCAAACCGGAAACAGAGCTACCCATTAGACTTACCAAGCTGGTAGAAAATGACAAAGAAAGTACAGCTAGTAAGCTAAAGGAGGAGTTGCCCACAACAAACCAACCAGTAGAAGAAAAGATTGAGCTCATCAAGACAATGAAAACCAGCACTCCACCTTTCCTTGTGACTCTGGAAATTCTAAATCATAATGTCCATAATTGTTTGGTAGATTCTGGATCATCCATGAATGTTATGCCTCTGATAGTTTGCAAAAAACTCAATGGTCAAATAAAGCCTACTCTTTGGGATGTCACGCAACTTGACAAAACTAGTGTCAAGGTGGTAGTCGAAATGGAGAATGTGATGATTCAATTGTCTGCAAACAAAAGGATATGCCATTATATTGACATCATAGTAGCAGACATTCCTGATGGTTATGGGATGATTTTAAACAGAGATTGGACAGCGAGGCTAAATGGGTACTTTGCTTCGGATTGGTCACATTTGTGGTTACCTCAGAAGGGCAGCCCAAACTTGATTAAGATTCTAAGAGAGCCTTTTATGAAAAACAATGTTACTAAGTTGGGGGAAGGAAACGAATCTGCTGATTCTGTTTTGGGAAACTACCTTACTGAGCTTAAGATAGAACACCATTCCTCAAAAAGGGCCAACCCTATGATGGACACTCAGTCTGAGCTCCTTCAAATCCCTCAGGCTGAAAGAAATGATTGCAGAGTTATAGATATGGGTTCCATCTCAATAACTGGACAGCTGGACCATGGTTAGACAATTCAGGTCTGAAATCCCGCTCATTCCTAGTTCTTTAAATGTGAAAATTTTTGGGATGGGCAAAATTTTTGAATTTTTGTTTTGCTGTTTTTCTTTTGTACATAAATAAATTGTTTTGTTTTCTTAATGCTAGATGCCTTCTTTATTGTTATGCTATTAT
>LPNX011208771.1:71054-171602 GCA_001517045.1 Pseudotsuga menziesii | reverse complement strand
TGTCAAAGCTGTAAACCCCAAAGGGCAGGTAAAATGAACTCCATTTATTTTGGCCTCCAAAGAGTTATTCAGACTTGAAACACTACTGGTGTTACCCTTTCCCAAAAAGAGAGGCTTCTTATAATGAATGAGATGCATAATCAGATTGGCTTAAGAATGCATATGTCTAGAAGATTCCATTTTTAATTCATGCAGTTTAAAGCTTAGGGAGAAAGTTAATTCAGAGATCTGGGGTTCACCAGGTAGTCTCCAATTGTTGCAGCGACAACAATTCACCCAAATTTCTAAAAAAAATTTGGACCCTCCTTTACTTTGGATTAGTTCAGTCTTTTTCTTGGTTTCATCCTGTTGATTTTAAATTATGGATTTTGACCCGCCTTCATGGAATTTTAGTGCTTTCAATCGATTGGTTTCTCATCGTTTTCATGCCTTAAATTTCATCTTAGTTGAGCCCATTGCCGTTTTTGCAAAACTCTTTCAAAGCTTTCGTTTTAAAGCCTTCTTGTAGCAGGAGTTAGTTTGATGACAAGCCCGCCATTGCGGGTGTGTTTCGGATCCTCCGAACCTGTGGTCGGGCCGCCGTTGTGGGTGTCCTTCAGCTCTTAATTTTTGTGTCCGGGCCGCAGTTGCGGGTGCTGTTCAAATCTCGGTTTAGTATTGTTGACCCGCCGTTGCGGATGATTTCCGGAACTTGTTAATTTTGTTTCACCCCGCCGTTGCGGGCCTTCTTTGGATCTCAACTTTTTGTTTCGTGCCGACCGTGTGAAGGTGGGTGGTTTTGTTTTGCCATGGTGGGGGAGTTCCCTTGTCTTTATGTTGCGGACGTGTTTTCATTCCGGGTCGGAGGGGGGTAAGAACTTTCGTCTCCGCCGTTGCGGATCAATGGGAATTCTGGAGATTTTGTATATCGCCGAACCATGCTATGTATATTTTCTTTTCTTCGTGCGGTGATGAAGTATGGATGATGGATCGCCGTTGCGGGGGTCACCAAACTCCTGGTCGCCCGACAAATGAATCCGCTGCAGCCCGACCACGTTTTAATCGTATGACTTTTGTTGTGCGTTGCAGGTGATGGAGAAGTGAGTATGGTTCGCCTTTGTGGAGAGGAGTAGCTTTGGTCGCCCGCTGAGACTTTCTTGTCCGCCCCGACGGATTTGAATTCTCGCACGTACGAGGGTTTTATATATGCGGGGAAGTATTTTGGGTTTTTTATTGTGGTTTTATCGCATTCAAGCTGTCAACACTGTCGAGCTCGCGATTCGTGTGGAAGCATCGTACCGGTACTCGCGTCCAGCTGTTGATCGAAGGCTCCATCGTTGTCGCCATTTCGTTCGCGCACTCCTGCCAAGTAGGTTCTTAAGCCCCTCTTTTCAATGTTTCGGCTGGGTTACTTAGGATGTGTATAATGTAGAAGTTACGGCCCGTAGTTCCATTTTGCTCACAAACGGGGGTTTTTTTTTTTTATCCGCGGCTAGGGTTGTCGGTTTCATTTCCCCAGTAGTTGCGCCTGCGTTTTATCATCGTTAGTGGATAGCTTGTGCAGTTAGAGGGATTGGTTTTTTCCCCTTTTATAAGGCCCGAGTTTTCGTCTACCTCCTCTGTTTAGTTCATCCCTAGCGATAGAGGAAGCAACAGTGCAGGCGGCCGTTATGCCGCCTGCACCTAGTTTTTTCTTGTTATGACAAGGTCCTTCAAACAATTTGGATAGGGTTTTCACCGTTTTTGCATGATAGATGGCCGGCTGTTCGTTTTCCTATTTTTCGAGCCCTAATATTCGCCTCCACGCTGCGCATTTACCATTGTCGGCCACCGTGAATCCCTAGGGCCGTGCCGCGGTTATTTTCAAAGTTGGGGGTAGAATGAGTGATGGCGCTAATGGGGTTCCTCTGTGCGAAGACTTGCTTTGGTTTTCCATGGTTTATAGTTGCAGCAATGTAAAGCGAGGCCCGTGATAACATGAGTTTTACCGTAGAACCATGTTTGAGATCGGATTTTTTGTAGTCATGTGCCCTACTTTTGAAAATTATGATTTTGCACAGCATATCTTTTTTAAATAACATCCTGTGAAATCATGAATTTTGATAATAGGCCCTGGAATGAATAATGCTAGCAGTATTAGAACCTTGCTTGTTATATTGCAGAAATAATCTGAGAGTTGTGCTGATAGTTCAGATAGTCATGATATAGATTGGTTATGCATATATGTGTTGCTTTCTTACTTACACACTGATATAAGATAACAGCATAGCTCAACAGGTTGCATAACTAGTTCAAATCCTTCAATGAAAGAACCTATGTCTGATATCGTTGTAGCCACATAAACAAATGGAGAAAGAATAAACTGCTTCTAAATATTTTCAAATTTGAATTGCTTAATATCGCGATGTTTTACATTGCAGGAAGATTTCAAGATGTCCAGGAGACAGAAAAAGAAGGCCCCTGTGGTAGAGGAACAAACAGCAATAGAGGCTGATCTACCAACTGAATACATATATGAGGATACACGGTGTGTCACAGGGTTGGACCCTGA
Organism: Pseudotsuga menziesii; assembly: GCA_001517045.1. Lineage (NCBI taxonomy): Eukaryota > Viridiplantae > Streptophyta > Pinopsida > Pinales > Pinaceae > Pseudotsuga > Pseudotsuga menziesii. The sequence continues at coordinate 169,072 of LPNX011208771.1, read as the reverse complement.
GTATAAGTGGGGAGACATACACCGAATGATTTCCCGTAGGGAAGTCCCAGATATGGGCCTGGAGGAGGAACATATCTACGCAAACATAGAGAAGTCTGCAATCATGAAGGTTGCCACCAGGCCCGAAATGTTTCCATGTGCTGAGTTGATGAGGTGGATCCTTCCACCCACAAACCATGGTTCAATGCTGATATGCAATGTTGAAGGTCAGGGCTATGCTTCCTTTAGCCCTGGATATGTGGCCTTATCCTACCACTTTCCTGGGCCTCAAGTTTTCTTGTCCAATGAGTGGTTGGACAATCTCAGGATGGATCTGATAGAGACCATGAGGAAAATTCTATTACCAGGGAAGCTCTATAGACATAGAGCTACTGAAGATTATGACACAGCCACCCTTAGACCCCCGTACAGATTCATAGCTCTCATGTTGAATAGGATCTTCGGGAGGGCCAATGGTAAATTATTCAAATTCGAATGGATACCCCTGATGTTCTATGTGGCCACTGAAGGGACCATTTTTAACTGGTCCGGCTTGGTATCCAGCAGCCTATCTTCTTGTATAGCTGCTGCAAAAGGAGGAGTACAACATAAAAAATCCGAGTTTTACATGAGCTCGATCTTGATTGACTGTATAATATGTCACCAGCCCTTCCCTGGGCTCAAATGTGTTTGGGACAGGAACAAAATGCCCGTATATGCAGCCTTTAAGCTACTGGGGGCTCATCAATACCATAGTCATTACCAAGAAATCTGTGAGCAGTTTATCATGCCTCTACACACTCTTGTCTTCCGAAAAGAATGTGACTGCATGTCTGAAGAAGCCATGCAGGTAATAGAGGAATAAGGTGATTATTTATTGATAGAGAACAGAATGTATCTGCGAATGTTTGGTGGGTCAAGGACACCTTATCTGCTGCCCAAGTACGCAACAGATTATATCATTCATAAGGAGGCTGTTAGACAGATATTTATTGACGGAGTTGGTCATTTCTTATTTTCAAAGAAGAAGGTTGTCTATCCTCCCTTACCTTTTAAGTTAGGCAGCTGCAGTTTCGCTAATGTAAAACAGGCTCCAGAATTTATAGAGGAATTAGAGAAGTTCCATTTTGGGGAGATGCCCTTCAGGAGAAATGACACCCATGAAAGAATGGCTGAGCATTGCAGAAAGCACAAGGTGTCTTATGAGTACACCCATCATTTCGACAATGATGAATCCATGTTCAGAAGAGCCCCAAACATGACAGCACTCAATGAAAGGTTCAAACCAAAGCATTCCACCAAAGGTGGGAAAGGATCCGAACAAGAGAGGGCTGAGCAGGCTAAGGCTGAAGAAACAGCCCAAAGGATAAGAGAGGAGGCTCAGAGACTAGAAGAGGAGGCTGCGGAATGGCACCAGAAAGGAGAAGAGAAAAACAGGAAAGCGGCCCAGGATGCAGCTGAAAGAGCAAAGGAAACAGCTAGAGAAGCAGAGGAAGCTGCTAAACAAGCAGCTGAGGAACCCCAGAGAAAGCTGGATGAAGAGCTTCAAAAAAAGGAAGCTGAAAAGACAGAATTGACACAACAACAGGTCCCTGAGTCACAAGCAGAGCAAAGTCAAGGTGAGGAAAACCCTGAGACACAGGCCTTTCCAATGTCCACTGTCATCATTCCTTCAACCCCTATGCTACAGCTAGTGCCCTTCGAGCAGAAAAAGGGGGAGGAAGTCCCTGATTTTAGCACAGTATACTATGACAGGGCTACCAAAAGGATCATGAGGAGAACTGAGCAAAAGATAGGGGTCGAAGGAATGACCGGTATCATGATAACTGATAAATCCATGATGGTCGGGACAGATAAATACCCAAGGTTTGTCATAAGGGCTGGCAGGGCAGCAATAGACGCTACGAAGGATAATGTAGATCGAATGATGAAGGAGATAGATTCAACCAAGAAAACCTCCGCCCAGCTGAAGGACACCCTTAGGAAGGAAAGAGAAGATGGAAATAGGCTGAAAAGAAAATATGAGCAGGTCCTTACAGAAATGGAGGCCACCAAAGGTGAAATCCACGCCATTCAGCAAGAAGTCCAGGTGAGAGAAACAACAGAAGAAGCCCTGAGTAAAGCATAATAAGATATTCAAAATCTAAAGGATGAAAAGGAGCAGCTAAGAATAAAGATGGAAGACCTGATGGAGCAGCAAAGTATCATATATGAATCCAATACTGAGCACGTTAAGGAGCTGGAGAAGCATCTAGAAGCAGCAAAGGCACAGCAGGTCAATCTGCAACGAGTTAAAGATCACATCTTGGCTCAGAAAGCTAAGGTGCTGCACCTGCAGAATGCTCTAGAGGAGGAAAGGTGTCAGGTCCTCCTGATCGATGGCAGACTGGATGAAATTTTAGACACAGCTTCGTATTTTGTGGATAGGTCACAAGACATACTCGAAGTAATGACTTCAAGGATAACCCGGATGGAGGATGACAAAGAAGTCCCAGCTGAGCTAGTAGTCAAAGATAAACAAGCTTTGAAATGGGACCATGACCTGATAGAATTTGCCGTCAACACTGCAGAAGATTTTCAGAAGAATGTCAAGAAAACAAAGGGAGCATGTGCTGAATTCTTTAGAAGAGCCCTGGTCGCCTACAATCGTTGTCAGGCAGAAGCTGGGCAGAGATTACAGGAGTTCCCAACTCACGATGCATTTGCAGAAATGTTGCTGAAAAGGCAACAAGATGAGGAAGCCAAAGTGCAATGCATCAGTTCTATTGATGAACAAATCCTCAGAAATGAAATAGGCCACTCGGCCATTAGCGTACAGCTCTTGGAGGAACAGATACGGTTGAACACGGCCAGAATTGAGGCCATTCGGAAGCAAGCTGACAAATTCGAGCTGAGCATTCAGTTTCTGGAACCTAGCTCGTTTGAGAGTCTCGCTGCTGAAGCAGCAGCATGGAGAAAGTTCTTGGAAGACCAAGCGGCACCCCCCTCATGAGAAGGACCGGTCAAACTTTTGTATATTCAAATAAATTGTAAAGGGTTGTAGGAAATCGAAACGTTGGGGAGCCCAAAGGTCACTTTGGGTAACCCAACCAATTTTGCCTTTTTATATAAAACTAGGGGACGTAGACTAGAGAGGGGCTTTTTCCCAGTTAGACTGGAGAACTTATTGTAAGACGAACTACTTCATTTTGCAATAAAGAATTTTGGTTTGCCTGTTGGAGAAAGAACGGTGAAGTGTTCCAAATGCTGTACCATGGATGGCGGAAAGATGAATTACTTTATTTTTCAGCTTATTTCTGTGAATCGTGAGATTGTTCTAACTTTATGACCTATGTCTGCTTGAATAATTTCTGATTTCATTTATGGAAATTTCACTTAGAGTAATGTATGTGTTTTTATATAACAATTGGCTATCTGATTGTTAGCATATTTTCTCACTCACGTGTTGTAAACGTAAATAACAGCTATCTGTATCTTCGTTTATCATACATGAAAGTAGTACATTATTCACAAATAATCATTTTCTGGCTCCCCGGGGATAGATAGTTAGTCATCTCATTTCATAGTTGCATATGTGGTTTAGATGTTTGTGGATATAAGACGAGAGGTAAGAACCTGCACAACACATTGTGTCGTTCCTTGCATTTTTATCACCCTGCATGGTTAAGATAGGCATATGCATTGCATATATCAAGTCAAAATACAAATTCCGGTGGACCGGGCCGCAACCGGTAAACCCTTGTTGTTACTTTGACCTACGGCAGCCGGACCGTAAACAGGACGGATTCCCTATACCAAACAGTCAGCGGGCTAGTTGGGAACGCTGATTGGGGAGAATCCCTTACTGTTGCCGCCTGCGAATTTCCAGGCCTCAACACAACCGCATCTTGATTTGTTCTCTATGTCCAATCACAACTAATACTAAGTATTCGAGACATGACCTAGGTGGTAGGATGATGATGATTACACACAACAAAAATGTAAACCAACACACTAAAAATGACTATTGCTAAGAATTATGGCTTTCAATTAAATAGGAAACAATCACTTTTGACATGAGGAATGACCTACGAGTCTCTACTCGACTAGTTAGAATATGCATTAACCAAACACCATACCACTATGAGAGGGAATATTGCTTCCTCAATGTTTAACAAACACACACAAAGTATGAAATTTCTCTACTCATCTATATGAGCTTCTTTGCAAGCCTCTAACAATCCAACCTCAATCCAGCCTTTCTTCTTTCTATGAGCATTGGTATTTATAGTTTCTCCCTAGTGAATAAGACTTTATTTTCCTTCTAGAATTTCACCTACTCTTAGGTCATGTCATGAATGCACTAAGTACATCCTCTAGTCCAACTTTGCATAATCCGCCACCTAACTTCACTACAACAACCACCGTAGATGACTTGCAATTGTTTCAATTTCTCCAACTACCCCATCCTTTGACTCAAGAAAACAATCAATAATTTCACCTACCACAATCAATTGGATTTACTTCTAGTATTCTTCTCAGATTTTGTTCAGGATTTCTTCATCAACCATCTTTCACCTTTTCTCTTCAGTCATCGACTACCTATAGTTGGAACTATCGAGTCTCTTTGCTTTCTGTCGATCCTTCTCGTGTTGGATTTTCTCTCACCTTATTCCATTGACCTATCTACCCATTCTTATAGATGTCGTCAATTGTCCTCTAGGCATCCTTTGTCATGATATTCGACTGTCTCTTTTGGGCCTATATGCCCTTGTATCAATTGAGCTTTGAATATAAACCTCAGTACAAAACTAGTCAATTAACTTAACCGATATGTGCAACCACCAACTTAGTTTTGTGAAGATAGCTCACTTGTAAAAAAAAGTTAAACATTAAACTAATTACCCTAGCATTAAATCTATCCATTCATGGTTTAACCTAAACTTTAAATTAATTAATATAAACATAAAACAAATAATATTTAATAAACAAAAATAATCTCCTTAATCGAAGCTTATTTAAATCTTACTCAAGATACATTTAAGAATAACAAGATACAACGATAATGAAATGAATCTCAGTTGTACACTTGCTACACTTGGGTTAATCCTGTTGATCCTCTCAAAGAAGGCCAAAATCTTAGATAATATCTAAAGGCCTATTGGAGTAAAAAGTTAATTTCTTTCCATGTTTCCATGGGTAGTTGTACAAATCATGAATCAACTACAAGTTAATTATTTGTATATTATTTTTGTATAATTTTTTATTTTGAGTTTGGAAAGAACACTATAAAATGAATTTGGAAAATACACTTGTCTCATCTTCTGGCAATCTAGGAAAAGCATAGGTACTAGCCCACCCCAAATTCCAAAATATAAACACCTATAAATATAATTAAAGTACACTAGTAAATTTCAAAATCATGTTTGGATCTCCATTATAAAATTGAAATATATTGATGTAGTCATCTATATAGCAAGGTTGTCATAGGCTCACAAAAGTGCACACGTAGATGACATATAATATGGATTCTCAGGTATTCTCAAGGTTTACAATAATAATGCTATAAAAAAACCATTCATACACTCAAACTATTGATTAAATGCCATAAACAATTCAAACTATATAACCATTTCACATTTTTATAATACTAAATTATCATATAATAAATTACTTGTACTTTATATCTCCCCAAATATAATACTTTTAATGAAGTATAATTTAGGCATTTTCTATTACTCTTCACTCTTTCAAGATCCATACACGAAAAAAATTAGTATTCTTTAAATACTAAAAAAAAACAAGTTACTATTTGCACAACTAAACCAAGTACAAAGTAAATATTTATATTATCTCAATTTAAAAGTTTGCTTATAAGGATCAAATTTATATTATGTAACGAGAGTTACTAGGTTACAATGTCTTTTATCTTTCTATTTGAGATATAATCAGCATACGAGGCTCTATCAAGAGTGGAGAGAGATCAAATCTCTCGAGATGCAAATCTCTTCTTAGGTATTGTACTCATTGAGCTATCAAATTTGGTGTGTCCTATATAGCCATTGATTTGATTCAAACCAAAATACACATACTTTTATTTAAGGTCTACATATAATATTTTTATTATTAATATTTAATAATATTTATGAACGACATATAATATTTTTTATTTTGTTAGGAATGAACATTACAACATCGCCCCATAGATGGTATTAAAACTATATGCAAGACCTTCCTAAAACCATAGGTTGTTTAGGAGGCCTTGCATATGGTCTTAAAACCATTTGTAAGGCCCTCCTAAACCATGTACAATAAAACCATTGGTTGTTTAGAAGGCCTTGCACATGGTTTTAAAACCATGTGCAAGACAAACATTTTTTTGAGGATAATTCAATTTTTTGTTTTTTATTATTTTGTTAGGTAGGAGCATGACAACATCTCCCCCATATTGTGGTTTTTTTCTAACCCACGTTTTCTTTTTGCCGATAATTAAATTTTTACTTTTTTATTGTTTTGTTATGTAGGAAGATTACAAGATCTCCCCCATATTAGGTTGTTTTTGTAGCTCACATTTATTGCGCCAAGAGGTGCTCTACAGCCCAGTATGGGGGAGATCTTGTAACGTGATGTAACGTTACTAACGTTTGTAACATGTCAGAAAATAATAGTGATAGTGAATATTATGTGAGAGATCTTGTAACCTGATGTAAAGTTTGTAACATGTTGGCAAAAAATAATAGTAATAGTGAATATTATGGGGAATATTTTGTAACACAAAATAAAAAATAATATCACTTTCGTAAAGTTATTTTTATTAATAGAAAACAAATTTCTAATAAGCAAAAATAAATATCAGCCACAAAAACAATGTAATATGGGGGGGATGTTGTAATCTTCCTACCTAACAAAACAATAAAAAAAGTAAAAATTTAATTATTCGTAAAAAAATATGTGGGTCAAGAAAAAAACACAAAAAAATGTTGGCCTTGCACATGGTTTTAAAACCATGTGCAAGGAATTCTAAACAACTCATGGTTTTATTGTACATGGTTTAGGAGGCTTTGCACATGGTTTTTAAACCATGTGCAAGGCCTCCTAAACAACCCATGGTTTTATTGTACATGGTTTAGGAGGGACTTGCAAATGGTTTTAAGACCATGTGCAAGGCCTCCTAAACAACCCATGATTGTAGGAGGGCCTTGCATATGGTTTTAAAACCATGTGTGGGGAAATGATGCAATGTTCGTTCCTAACAAAATTTAAAATAATAAAAAATATTATATGGTGGCCATAAATAATATTAAATATTAATAATAATAAAATTATAAGTGGACCTTAAATAAAAATATGTGTCTTTTGGTTTGAATCAAATCAATGGATACCTAAGAAGAGGTTTTTTTATCCATCTCGGTGCTTGATAGAGCCTAGGATTTGGATCTACGCTGGTTATATGTCTTATAATTAAAATTTTATTTTTGTGTCGAAGAGGTTCTCTACATCCCAGTATGGGGGAGATCTTGTAACGTGATGTAACGTTTGTAACATGTATGCAAAAAAAATAGTGATAGTGAATATTATGGGAGAGATATTGTAACCTGATGTAAAGTTAGTAAGTTTGTAACATGTGGACAAAAAATAATAGTGATAGTGAATATTTTTATATTTAGATATATATTTGAATATTTTTTATAATGAGATATTCATTGATGCATGCCCATCTCCAAATATCATACAGTCTAAACCAACTTAACTTGCAGATATCTGTTGCAGGTCAGCATGCAAGAAGAAGGTGCGGTGCATGCATTTGTATCGGATTCTCCAGCAGTTTCCTGGCCACAGCATCGACAGGATCCCACATTACACACCTCCTCACTGATTCGGAAGAATTCCGTTGAAAATTGCTGCGATGGAAAGTTGAAGGGCATGTTCTCTGATCCTCTCCTGGACTACAGACATGTCACAGGGAGGTTGAATTCGGAGAGGGATGGTGACTGTATGTGAAATGTAACGACGCTGGACTTTGAATTTTCAAAGCTTTCTCAGACTCTAATTTAAAGGATTGGGAGTATTTGAAGAATTGTTGCTTGGAACCGGAGCTTAGCAGGTCTAATCAAAGTCTTGGAGGCGGGTTTTGCACCTTAACACCATTGGTTATTGTCCAAGTTTTGTTAAGGCTCTCCTTGTTCATTAGGTTTTAGTAGAAATTGTGAGTGCCGCATACTTTTGTTTGTTGTTCAGGTAATTTATCGTCACTTAAAAAGAAATATTTAGAAGAAGGTGTATGTGATGCTTTCAAATTTAATTTATTTGCTGAAAGTTTGATACATTAAGCATCCTCTTCCAGAAGAGTTGGGAGGTAGTAAAAGAACAAGCCATAGCCATATGATGACGGGACGGGGAATTGAAATATAGGCTACTTTGATATTAAAAATAATGAAAAGTTTAATGGCTAAGTTATTAAAAAACAAGGGATTTTTTTTTCATTAAAATAGATTGACATTGGTTTCCTTACTATCCAATCCAAGATGAGATAAACATTCTCTGTTTTGGGTTTTATTAGCTAATCTAAGTTGTAAAGGGAGGGAGCTAAATATTCTATGTTTTGGTTTTTCTATTTTTATTTTTTAAATTCATCTCTTCTCTTCGCAACCATGAATGTAGGCCCACCACAAAAATCATAGAGTCGAAATCAACTTAACTTGCAGATATCTATTGCAGGGTGCAAGTTATCTATTGCAAGTCACCATGCAAGAAGAAGGCGTGGTGCATGCAGTTGTTCTCTCATGATTGTCGAGCATTTTCCTGGCCACAGCATCGACAGGCTCTGAGATTACACATCTCCTTACTGACCTTAGCATGAAGTTGCATTACATTTGAGCTGTCTATTATTTTGAGAAAAATTTTGTTGAGGGGCTCTACAACCCAGTATGGGGGAGATCTTGTAACGTTACATAACTGTTATGTAATGTTAAGGAAGGTTAATTTTATTAATAAACCGGCCTAGATCTAAATCCTAGGCTCTATCAAGTGAGAGGGATCGATTCTCTCGAGGTGCAAACCTCTTCTTAGGTATTGTACTCACTTAGCTATCAACTTTGGTGTCTCCTATATATAGCCATTGATTTGATTCAAACCAAAATACACATCTTTTTATTTAAGGTCCACATATAATATTTTATTATTAATATTTAATATTATTTATGATAGGCATATAATATTTATTATTATTTTTTATTTTGTTAGGAATAAACATTACAACATCTCCCCATACATGGTTTTAAAACCATATGTAAGGCCCTCCTAAAACCATAGGTTGTTTAGAAGGCCTTACATATGGTTTCAAAACCATTTGCAAAGCCCTCCTAAACCATGTACAATAAAACCATGGGTTGTTTAGGAGGCCTTGAAAACCATGTTCAAGGCCCTCCTAAACCATGTACAATAAAAGTATGGGTTGTTTAGAAGGCCTCCAAGACCAACATTGGTGTTAAGCTGCAAAGCTCACCTCTAAAACTCTGATCAGACCTGCTAAGCTCCGGTTCCAAGCAACAATTCTTGAAATCCTCCCAATCCTTTAAATTAGAGTCTAAGAAAGATTCAAAAATTTTAAGTCCAGCTTCATTACATTTCACATACAATCTGCCATCCCTTGCAAAATTCAACCTCCCCATGACCTGTCTGTAGTCCAAGAGAGGATCAGAGAACGCGCCCTTCCACTTTCCATCACAACAATTTTGAACAGGATTCTTCTCAAAATAATAGAAAGCCTGAATGTAATGCAACTTCATGCTGAGGTCTGAATTAGTGAGGAGGTGTATAATCTGGGAGCTTGTCGATGCTATGGCCAGGAAAATGCTCGACAATCATGAGAGAACAACTGCATGCCCCGCGCCTTCTTCTTGCATGGTGAGCTGCAATAGATATCTGCAAGTTAAGTTGATTTTGACTTTATGATTTTTGGTGATTGCCTGCATCAATGAATATTTCACCATAAAAAATATTCAAATATATATATAAATAAATATAAAAATATTTACTATCACTATTATTTTTTGCTGACATGTTATAAACTTTACTAACTTTGCATCACGTTACAAGATCTCTCCCATAATATTAACTATCACTATTTTTTTGGCTTACATGTTACAAACATTACTAACGTTACATCATGTTAAAATATCTCCCTCATACTGGGCTTTAGAACGCCTCTCAACTCAATAATACTTCACTTCTCATAGCGAACATCAATATGTTACAATACAAATTGAGTGTCTTCCATACGCCAACAAGAATTATCAGTTATTTATGGATCAATTACTAGTTATCCATGCATAGTTACTAATTATTTTTTAAATTAATTTGACAGAATTATTTGTTTCGAATTTGAAAGAAATGCTATAAAATCAATCCTGACATTACACCTGTCTCACCTTAGTATAATATAAAAAAAACATGGATACCAACCCACCTCAAATTCTGAAATATAAACACCTATAAATTATTTCTCCCAAAATTCTATTCTTCCATTGAATTAAAAAATGGATTATAATATGAATAAACTCAAAGAGAATGTAGTTTATAACGAGCATGTGCATCCTCTTAATTTTGGCAAGCCAAGGAAGAATTTGATGAAATGATATAGGCATGTTTTGTGTAATTGAGGTTCATTTCTTACGATATAAGGAGGTTGTCTCAGAGGCCATTATAACCCATGGTAAATAGTAGTTGTTAAAAATACGTAGGATCATCAAATGATTTTTGCTCTTTTTCACAAGCATGACGGGATTCCTTGAAGTTATTTATTTCAAATAAAAATAAATAAAAATGCTAGAGTGCTTATGAACTTGGACTAAAGTGTAGCTAAGTTGTCAAGGATAGTACAAAGCATTGTATATAGAATCGAGAAGGTTATTGTTGTACAGGAAAAATGGAACAGCCTAAAGGATCTTATTTTATTTTGTAGAAGAAAATGTTGTGACTGTCAGGCACCCAATATGCAAGTGAATTACAACTAACATAGAGAGTGTACAATATTTATTGTCAACCCGGGGAAGTCTTGTATTTAAATGATAACATGCATAGTATATGCTTAAACATAAAATTACTGTAATTGAATAATACTATCCTCTGTTTGGCTATGCTCATCCCAGGAATCTAATTAATCTAGTCACCTTCCAAAGAAAGCAATGACAGTTACCTTCTACTATGTCTTGATCTAAGAGATAAAAGTCACATCTAAATTACAATTGCAGATAAAGGAAAATCATGTTCACACCACTTAATGATTAACTCAACTATCTAATCTGATTGTCCTAGGAATCCAAAGAAATAAATTGAATATTGATCTAGGAATTCAAAATACAGAAATTGAGTTTAGGTGTTCTAGGAAATTGAAGTACAAGAATGAAATTTTGTAATCATAAAAATAAGAGACAAGCTACAAATATTCATGGAAACGACAACTAAAAGATCCAAGGATGAATAGATCTGTTACAGTTACCACACGAATTGCATAAGAAAGAATTACCTACTCAGTCGACTATCACACTATGCCACTACAGGTATCCAAGCGATGAAATCACAACACACTATAAATCCACACTTGTTACAACTTCCTATGAAGAAATAAAATTAACATAACATCACACAACAAAATAATTGAAAATGCCTAATTTAACTCAGTGATCCACGTGGAAGGTGGGCCCAGCCTTCACACAGAGATGCTGGCTGAACAAACCTAAAAACCATTAGATCAAAAGTAACTCCTTGTGTTAAAAGACATAGTGATTACACAATTCCTCCTCACAGCTAATACAATGAATTGGTTATATGTTCAACAACCCCTCGCTTGAAACAGTTCTCCATATTTATACAATGTAAATCATAACATCCTATCCTATTATGGGGTATCCATGAAGATATCTGATTTTCAGGCTCCCTAAATGACAACAGCTGTTACAAACGTGGCAGGATGAAAAATAGGAAACATAGGAAAACTATTAATCACCCCAAGAGTGATGATATCTTTAGATTACGACTACACACAAGCAGCAACTCACTGTTGACCTCCACGTCTGATGCATTTTGTTACAGCTACCTTGGCGCAGCTTTGTCCGGGATATCACACTGGAAGCACATTTCTTGGGTAATGATAGGATGGATAGGGATCAACTTGAGTGATGAATGTCCATCCTTTTTGTAGCATCTTCAACCCAATCTTCCTGTAGTCCCTATATCTTAAAATACCTTTATAAACCATCATATGTTAGTGCATTGAGAGATATGAATCCTTAATTATCACAATCATAAGTATTAATAAAATAAAATAATGACCAATCATACCTCGGTGGTTTGAAGAGTAGAGTGGGGGTACAACGTTTATTTGGCATGCTCAATGGGATAGGATAGAACAAGAAGAGGTAATTAAGGGTGGTCAAAAGAGGCAATTTATGGGCCCAACATCCCCCCCCAACTGTCCTGTTGCATGTCCTCATTCAACAACCTCCATTACTCTGAATCTGAATCTTGCACTGAGATCTATTCATGGAGAGAAGAGAAGTTGTAGGGGAACTCAGATGTCCCTTCTTTTTCTACGAACCCTCTGTGAGAAATCCAATAACTCCAGCATCACTGCTCCTCTGCCTTGGTTAGTGAGAAGTCCATCCTATATGGTTTTTCCATCCACCAGATGAGGGGAAATTTAAATTTTAGACCCAACTAATTAGCCCCACATTCCCTCATACATCCAACATAACCCTCGACCTTGGAAAGTGCCTGTTCAAAATTTCTAAAATAATAGGGTCTCTGCTTCTGAGTATAGGAGAGGAAACCTACCATCTATGCTTACATCCTTCCAATGATGCTTGTTGGTCTCTGCTCCTGAGTATAGGAGAGGAAACCTACCATCTGTGCTTACATCCTTCCAATTATGCTTGTTGGTGTATATAAATATGGTTGGTACAGGTAGAAATAACTTCCTCCCGCAGTTCCATTATGTGCCGAGTCTAGATGGGGCATGGAAGCAAAATTTTGTGTCAAGCAAGAAAAATATACAGATTTTGAGGCCCACTTCGAACCCACAGGTTAGAGTGAGCTTAATTGTGAGAAAAGGTTTGAAAAGACATTTTCCACTCAGCATGATTGCTCACAAAAGAAGCAAAGGCCCTCAACTGAACATCCCCTGAAAAAGGGACATGATTTGAATGGCGGTCCAGAGGGCAAGCCATCTCATGCAAATATAATTCACATAGAAAATTTTTATCTTCAAAATTACTTCTTAAAAATGTTTCCAAAATTTTTGCTGAGGTCGTTATCTCAAATGACCTCCCTTCTTTCACAGCTCTCAACTTAAACCAAACAAATTGTTCAAATAGGGAGACAAGGTAAGAAGAATAAGGTACTCTAGTGCCCAAGAGTTCTTGAGAGAGAGCATACATCTACTCTTTTTCCTTCTGCATAAACTGGAACTTTTTCAGCTCCCTTAAATTGCTCTGTAGCTCTTCCTCTCGAAGTCTCTGGGTCATATGTTCTTCTGCCCAATTCTTCTCTAGTCTCTTGATAATATTTTTATGCTGAGTAAGGAAAATTATCCCTTATTGGTATTCCTCCACCTTGCTCTTCCATTTTATTACCTCCATTCTCAGAAATGAGACTTCTGCTGTAAGGTTTAGGGTTTCTTCTTCATGATTCTCCTCCTTGTCAGAACCCTGGTCAACGAAGTTTTGGAGAGAATCAATCCACACCTTGTCACCTGATGTGCCACATTGAACACCCTGCACATCTAAAGCTATCTCAGGGGGTGCTGGTTCTTGTGTGACAGCAACCTTTTCTAGACTCTATTCAGCAACAACAATGACCACTCTTGGAGACGCTAGTTCTTGTGTAACATCGTCATCTTTCTGGGGTTCTCTCATGGAAATTTTGGGAGTTAACTATGAGGACATTGGTTCTTATGGAGAAACTTCCTCTTGAATTTGAATTCCATTTTCTACCTGATTATCTATTGCTATCTCAGCCAGAGGCTCTGGGGCTACTGGTTCTTGTGTGACAGAGCCCTGTTCTTCTTTTTCCTCCTACCGCTGAGATTGGATGTCTTCTTTAGTATGCAATTGTTCCTCAAGGATTTCAGAATCACCTAAGGATTGTGTTTGAACTTGTTCATCTTCACTCCAATCCATATCAGGAATGACATCCACTTCAGGGTTATTTTCTTGTTGCATTTCAAGAGAAACCTTCAAAGATGTTGGCTCTTGTGGAGCAACATCCTGACTCACTTCTTCATCTCCCTTCTGTTGTGGCTCCTCTTCTATGATTTCTGTGTCATGGGACAATTCTGGAGTCGTAGTACAAATTTCTTTATTAAACTCCAAAGTGCCCTCAATTCCTGGTTCTTCTCCCATTTGGTCAGCCCCTTAGACAAGCACATTCAAAGATGTTGGTTCTTGTGTGACATCACCCTATTCAACCCCATCATTGCCTTGCTATGGTGGTTCCACTTCTATAACTTATGTGTCATGGGAGGACTCTGGGGTCATAGAGAAATCTTCATCCCCACAATCACGAATAAATTTATCCCTTCGTTCCTCTGTCCCAGAGTTAGTGGCAACTTTAGCAAGAATATTTAAAGATGTTGGTTCTTGTGTGACAGCATCTTCTTTCTTTTCAACTTCCTCCATTGTAGGTGCAGACTGTTGTGTTGTAAAGGCATGAATTACAATCTTGTGGCCTACTTCCTTAAATATTTCTCCACGGGTGGGACATACGACTCTTTCTTCCTCATTTCCAGGCTCGGTAGGATTTGGTCCCTCCAATTGATCTGCAATCTCCACCAATGTGTGCAACTTACTTTAACCCAATTTTTTCCAAGCTTATTTCCAATTTTCCATTTCCCTTTTGAGTGTTTGGACTTCCTATTTTAATAGCCTATTTTCGAACAGAAGTCCTTCAATTTGGGGTTCTTCTTTGACCGGCCCCTGTGGGGTATCAATCGGCTTGGGTTCAAGAATGGGGAACTCTATTTGTGCTTCTAAGGTTTCCCATATTTTCCTTGCTACTTCTGCTGCTGCAACGACCTGGTTCTTTTCCTTCTTATTGGATGTCCCAGAGTTAGTGGCAACTTCAACAATAATATTTAAAGATGCTGGTTCTTGTGTGACAACATCTTCTTTCTCAGCAAATTCCTCCATTGTAGGTGTAGACTGCTGTGTTGTAAACACATGAATTACAATATTGTGGCCTGCTTCCTTAAATATTTCTCCACAGATGGGACAGACCACTCTTTCTTCCTCATTGCTAGGCTCGGTAGGATTTGGTCCCTCCAATTAATCCGCAGCCTCCACCAATGTGTATTGCTTCCTTTCACTCAGTTTTTTGCATGATTCTTTCCAATTTTCCAATTCCCTTCTAAGTTTTTGGACTTCCTCTTTTAATTCAGAACTCAATTTGGGCATCAATTGGCTTGGGTCCAAGAATGGAGAACTCAATTTGTGCTTCTAAGGTTTCCCATATTTTCCTTGCTGCTTCTGCTGCTGCAACCAACCTGGATCTTTTCCTTCTTATTGGTGGAGATATCTTAATTTCATCATTTGATCTCTTCCTTTTTATTTATGGTGGTGGAGTTTCTAGATTTACAGCTGAGGTAGAAGGAATGTTTCCAGTTCCAGCATTTTCTTATTCCTCAGGCTGTTCTTCCTCAATCGAAGTTCCTCCCCACTCGGGTGAGGATTCAATGGTCACCAGATCAGTATTTTGTTATATTGCCGTGGCTCTGTCATCTTTGGGTTCAATTGTCGCAGCATCTAATGTTTCTCCAATTTCACCCTCTGTTGTCAGAGCTACCCTGTTATTTAATTCTTCCATAAGGTTTTTATGTACATCTTCTCTCAATTGTTCTGCTTGTGCCCCTGGTTGATCCTATAATCTAGTCTCATCTCCCCCACCAAATATATTGGAGGGGCTCCGATCCTCTTGTTGTGCTTCATTTCCCCCCAAATATGGATGGACCTTCTCTTCTTCTATTGGGATACCGGGCAAAGGAGAGGGTTCCTGAACTTGAGCCATAAATTGCTTCCAGGTTATATTGTGTTGAGCAAGGGTCCTTAAGATGATTAATTTAATGAGGCCATGGTGGGTCAGTGAGGCGAGTGGATGTTTGGAAACTCGAAAAAACCCCGCCATATGATATAAATCATTGAGCAAATAATATGGAATATTTAACAGAACCCTGTGACAGAGATGAGATAGTAAAGGGAATTCGGAATTATAGATGGTTTGGTACCTACCTTCACAGGTGATATATTTCTTGAGGAAAATAGGGACTTGATTCCATGGATGTGGCAATGACTGTAATACTATCCCCCTTTTTGTCGTTTGAAACTGCTCCCCCTCTATTAGAAAGTCCTGTACTGCTGTAGTAGTGGGGACTCGACATCTAAACCAAGCCCTTCCCACGTGAGGAATACCAGTGACCTTAGCCATAATTGCTTTAGAAACTTCAATGCACAATCCCCAAACCTCTGAGTGAATTTCTGTGAGTTTCAGAGCAAACTGTAAGGATGCTTCATGGTGAAATCCATTCAGACGTTCGAAAAATTCCGTCGAACTCGTAGCTTGAAAGATAGTGAAGACTGCAGCATTTCTCCTAAGCTCTTGTGTCTTTGAAGGTTCATAACGAGCCAGAATCCTCATGTTTCTGACTTTGGAATTATTTTGTAGTTCAACAGATTACAGACTTCGACAATGGAGGTTATAGCATAGAGTATGCATGGACCGCTGAGAGGAGAGTTAGGCAAATTTGGAAAGTTTCAACGCACCGGATTATTTGAAATTTTATTCCGAATTGGGAATGGTGGTGGTTATTAGGTATCATAATTAGTCTTTACGTCACACGGGAAGAGAGTTAATCGATGCAATAATGGGCATAAAAAGGGAGGTACGAATGACATTGTTAAATCATATTGATACTTAATCAAGTGCTTAATCAAAGCCATACCTTTGAAAATGCATGCTGGATGTCCTTTGAAGAATAATAGAATGTGTGGTTGCAGACATTGCAGAAGCTGAACTTGTGCATTGTGCTGTCATTAAATATAATCATTATTACGGAGGTACTGCAATAATTCTTTCCGTAGGTGAAGCAAAAACCATCGTGTCAAAATGGTCAAAAATATGACAAATATCAAATTATGGGTCAGATTGCCAGCATGAGGAATCAGAGCCATATTTAGAGGAGTTGATGGCGTGAAAAAAGATCTCCTAATAACACAGGAGTCACAGCCGTAGGTCATAAAGAAATCGAAGCAGAGACGCGGCCTTCAATGCTAGAAAAATCAACTAAATATAGCGAAGTTGTAGCTGCCGACAAAGATGTCGCAGCCACCGAAAAATATGTCACAGCTGCAGGAAGAGATGTCACGGATGCTGAAAAAAAATAAAAAATGTTAAGCGAACCGAAACTGACTGTGTTGGAGTGACGGGAAACGCATTTTATGGTTAAAAGTGAAATGGAGTCACAGCGTGTGGAAATGGAAGAAGGCAAAGTTTCATGATGTGGCGGCTGCCAGAAACAGTGTTGCAGCCATCCAAAAATGGTGTCACAGCTACCGGAAAAGGTGTTGCAACTAAGGAAAAATGGATGTCACACTTGCCAGAAAATGTGTTGTAGTTGTCGAGAAATGGGTGTCACAGTTGCTAGAAAATGGGTTGCAGCTACTAGAAAATGGGTGTTGCAGCTGCTGAAAAAGGTGTCGCAGTTGTGACAAATTTATTTAAGGAAAACACAATTCGTGGTGTGGAAAGGCACAGAAAAATGACTTCCGGTTGATAGGCCTGATTTGACCCTCATCGTTCAGCGCTTCCCTGCAAATTTTGGAAAAACAACAGAAAAAAAAAAGATCAAGTGCAAAAAGAAAAGATAACATAACGACAAAAAAACAACAATTATTTATGTACAATGATTCATGCGCAATTTACAATGATTAATTAAAGATTGACAGAGGTAGAGAGAAATTCCCGCCCTTGTGCTAGCTGGTAATCTGGATCAATGACAATTTGCGAGATAAATGCATCCTTTGAAATTGGTTTACGGTACAGTCGCAGCCTGTAACCATTAGCAAATAATGGTACGCGGTTTTCATCGATAATTACCTGGCGGACTGTGCCGTTATCAAATACCCTGTCTACTAGGTATGGGCCCAACCATCTTGTGCGTAATTTTCCCTTGAAATCTCTTTTGAATCTGGAATCGTATAATAGTGCCTAGTCTCCCTCACATAAGACCTTCTTTTTAATGAATCGATGATGCCAATTGGATCTCTGTTTTTGAATTAACACTGTCTGGTCCACTGCAGCTAACCAATTCTCGTCCAGTTCATTCAATTAATTCAATATTATTTTCTGGGCTTCAGTTACATCCAGGTTTACTTTAGTGGCCATCTTTAGGGTCTTGATTTCAAATTCAATTGGGAATATGGCACTTTTTCCATACACTAAATCGTAAGGAGAGAAACCTGTGGTGTTACGCCAAGTGGTGCGATATGACCATAGTGCTTCCGGAAGCCTATCAACCCAATCTCTACGATGGCTCTTAACTATCTAGGTAAGGATGGCTTCAATAACTTTATTAGTGCTTTCCACCTAGCCATTGGCTTAGGGATGGTAAGGTGAAGCTACCCTATGCTGAACATGATACTTCCGTAGCAGAGCTTCAAATTGAAATGACATAAACTGTGGTCCCCAATCAGTAACTCCTTTCTTAGGTACCCCAAAATGGGTAAATATTTCACTGTATAGAAAGTCGATCACGGCCTGGTTGTTAGCCTTCGCCAGAGCTACAGCTTCTACCCATTTGGTCATATAATCGGTACAAACCAAGATGTAAGCTTTCTGTTTCGAATAAGAGTTGATAGGGCCAACAAAATCCAGAGCCCATCTATCAAATGGTTCAATTAATCATTGTGGTTACAGAGGCATTTGATCTAATCTGTTTGGCTGACCCATCCTTTGGCAGCGATCACAGGACTGAACATATATTTTTGCATCCCTAAAAAGAGTTGGCCAATAGTAGCCCATCCTCAACACTTTGTGTCCTGTCCTTCTATCTACAAAGTGTCCCCCACAAGGTTCATCATGGCAAGCCTTTAGTATATGAAAGATTTCATCTTCCCTTACACATCTTCTGATTTCAAGATCAGGACCTGTGTAAAAGAGATGACTGTTTACCAACAATACCTGGCACTTTGCTGGATGATTTTTCCCTTTTCTCTTTTAGACATATGCGTTGGAAGCTTTCCTGCAACCAAGTAATTAGTGACATCTGCATACCAAGGGGAATGAGCTAAAACTGCGAATAAATGTTCATTTGGAAAAGAGTCCTCAATAGGAAAATCATCATCACTATTAGTGAAACAAGATAAAAAATCAGCGACAACATTTTCTTTTCCAGGTTTATCTATGATGGTAATATCAAATTCCTGTAATAATAAGAGCCATCTAGTCACTATGGCATTAGTGACGAGTTTGTTCATTAGATATTGAATGGCATAGTGGTCAGTGTGCACAAATGTGGGATACCCAGTAATATAGTGTCGAAATTTGTTAATGGAGTAGACAATAGCTAAGAACTCCTTCTCGGTGACAGTATAATTAAGTTGAGCAGGGGCTAAGTTTTTACTAATATAATAAATCGCATAAGGTACTTGACCATCCTGCTATCCTAAAACTGCTCCAATAGCGATATCAGAATCATCTGAAGAAATGTGAAAGGGTAGGGTCCAATTGGGCCCTCTTAAGAAAGGAGTTGTGGACAACTTCTCCTTAAGCTTAAAAAATGATGTCTGGCATGCTTAATTCCAAACAAATTGCACATCCTTCATTAACAATGAAAAGAAAGGAGAAGCAAGTTTGGAAAAATTCTCTATAAATCTTCGGTAGTATCGAGCATGTCCCAGAAAACTTCGCACCTCTTTTTGAGTTGCAGGAGTAGGTATATTTTTTATTACCTTGATTTTTGAGGGGTCCACCTAAATTCCATAAACAGAGATAAAGTGCCCCAATACTACTCCTTCAGTCATCATCATATGGCACTTTTCAGTGCTTAAAGAGAGCTAGGCCTATTCACAGCGAGTTAAAACGTTTTTCAAATATTCCAATGCTTCTTCAAAATCCTTGCCATAAGGAGTGAAATCATCCAAAAAAATTTCAATACTGTCATTAACTAATTCAGAAAATATGTCGATTAAAGCTCTTTGAAATGTTGCTAGTGCATTACATAAACCAAAGTGAAGCACTCTGTAGGCAAACGTTCCCCAGGGACAAGTGAACGTAGTTTTATCCTGGTCTTCAGGAGCAATCTGAATCTGATTGTACCCGCTAAACCCATCCAGGAAGGAGAAAAACTTCTTCCCTGATAGGGTGTCGAGTACTTTATCAAAAAAGGGCACAGGAAAGCGGTCTTTTTGTGTGGCTTTGTTCAGCTCCCTATAGTCATCACAGACTCTCCATTTACCATTTTTCTTGGGTACAATTAGGAGCAGGGAGACCCACTCGCTTTCTGAAATAGGATATATAAATCCTACTTCCAAGAGTTTCTGAATTTCTTCCTTCACTATGTCCCTAAGATTAGGGTTCATTCATCGTTGAGGATGGCACATAGGCCGAGAGTCACTTTTAATATAAATATGATGGGTGCACAGGTTGGAGGGAATACCCCTAATGTCTGTATACTCCTAGGAAAATGCCCCATTGTTTTCATTCAAGAGACTGATCAGGCGCTTCTGTTCATCTAAGGAGAGACCGGGGTTAATATTCAAGGTTCTTCCAAACTCTACCTCAACGGGAATACTTTTCGAATTTTTCAATACTGGGATTATGTGTGTGTCGCCAACTAGTGCTTCTTCTGTGAGATTTTCTTTTTCTTCCTTACCGAGAGTAATGTTTAGGATTTGATAAAATTCTTTATTAACTGAAGTGGGTTCACTAATTAAGTTATTTATGGCATCGTCTTCAGTTTCATCTTTAAAAGTTAAGGCTTTCCCTATAGTTAATAATGGTTGAACGCCCTCCTCTTCCTATGGCTCCATCCAAAAAGAAGTTTTAGCTTCTAGACTCGGTCGAGCTGGAGGATAGAGAGTGAGTTTCTTAGTCTTGGTTCCATCTGATATGGTCATAGACCCAGATCGACGGCTGATGCAAGCATCAGCTGTGGCCAACCAAGGCCTTCCTAGGATCAATGGATGTCCTCCCAGCTACGACTTAGGTTGTAAAACCAAAAAGTGAGCAGGATACTACCAAGAGTCAACCAAAATGACAATATCATCCAGAATTCCTTCAGGTTTAATGGTGGATATATCTGCTAGTTCTAAAACAGTGTGGGTCAGCCTAAGATTAGTGAGCCCAATTTTTCTTACAATCTTGATTGTCATGACATTAATCGCTACTCCTAAATCTACTAGTACGTTGGGTATCTGTGTATGCCCAATTTGCATAGTGATAGTGGGATTCTCAGGGTTGTCATGCTTGGCCAATAGGGTTTTTTCTATTATTAATGTAGATAAATTCCCTATGATGTGGACAGTGGGAGGATCTCTGGGCTTCCTTTCTGGTTTCTTTGTGCACAGGTCCTGAACAGTTCTAACATAGATAGGTATGCCTTGAAGAGCTTGAAGGAGGGGCATTTTAACATAAAGATTCTTCAACTCTCCTAAGAGGTTAAACTGAGGTTGTCCCCCTGTCCTTGGTAGCATTAATCTCTTGGGATACGGTGGTTGCCTAATCAGCTAGGTACGCTATGTATCGCTGGATTTATCATTTTGTGTATCAGTCTTCCCATTTGTGGGATGTTTAGCATCTTCAATAATGGGGGTTGTATCGAATAGATGCTGGGGATTCACCTCTTCTTCATGTACAGAGGGTGGAACATATTCTATGATCATAGGCTCTACTATTTTCCATGACCATAAGCGAATATCGTTGCAAGGCACAAGAGAAAGGGAATAGGCAGGCATGTTGACAGTCTCAAATTGATGGACTATTTTATTTTTTGGGTAAATATTAGGTTGAGCAGACAACTGAGGTCATATCGGTATATTAGGGGCAGAATTGTTCTACAACTGCAGCTGCGACTGCTAATGAGGGTATTGAGTATATTGAGGAGGATATGGTGATTGTTGATGTGGAGGTTGTTGAGGAAACTAGTTCCCTGGATGGAAATTCCTCCATCCAGGAGACCAAGAAGTAGGTTGGTGTGGTGGATGTGTCCAAAGATTCCATGAGTTATAATTTTGCAATAAAGGTTGAGAAGGGTTCCACTGAGAATAATATGAAGGGAATTGTGTATTCCCTTTTTTTATATTATTCCAATTGCTCATATTATTCAAAAATGGAAACGAGTCCGCGGTTATACCTTGGTTTCTAGGCTACCAAGGTTTCTTTTGTGCAATGAAGTAGGCCAGATCCACCTCTAGAGTTGATTCCTACAGAACGGCCTTCACTTGGGGAAGTGAGGGGCATTCTTTTGTGTCATGGTTCAACTCGCTCTACTGACACACCTCTACCTTGTCAAGCAGGCACTCTTTCAGAGGGTGGTTCTTTCTACATCGAGGGCAGAACACACCTAATGTGAGATCCTCTATTGCCTATTTTTGCTTTTCCCTTAGGACATCGATTTTCGAGGAGATAGAGCTCATCATTTCTATTTTAAAATTTTCAAGGAGGTTTCCTATCTCTACATGGGTGTCTCCTCCATTAGATGACTTCTGAGTTCCGTCGAAGACATCGCGTTCTATCTTATTCCGTTTGTCCCGTCTGTTATTCCTGGAAGATCCCCTGGAGTACCTTTTGCATAAATCCACAATCTTTTCGAAAGACTCCTTGGAGATATCCCCCTTTCCTAACAGGTTTAACATATCTAGGAAATCATCCCTAATCCCACAAAGAAGGATTATCTTGAGCACATCTAACCCCATGTTTGTCTTTCCAGCTCTTTGCACATTGTATAAGAGCCTTTCTACAATATCTTCCAGACACTCGTCTTCCTTCTGCACCATTTCGAACAATTCTTCTCTTTTTTCTTTGGTGTTGCAATATTCCTGGTATTTCTTCAGGAACACCTATTTCATCCTGTCCCAATTAGTGATAGTTCCACCTCCTATGTTCATTAACTAGTGTAATGCATTGTCCTTCAGAGTGGCAAGGAAGAGCTTTAGCTTTTGTGCATCGGTGACGTACTCATAGTTTCAACAGAGGATATCAAACTCGAAATGAAATTCATTTGGGTCCTCTACCACTTTTCCATTGAAGCGAGGCAACATCGATGCTGATAAATTTTTCATAGGGGCTTTCCCTTCTGGCTGCTGAATCGGGAATTGAAGTGTAGCCACCATTCCTTCAGGAAGGGAATGATCTTCATGATGATGGTTTTCCCCCATTACCTCTTCCTCATCAGATTCATGTATGTTACTCATTCCTTCTTCTATTTTCTTTTCTTCGTTTCTCTCTTCGTTCATTCCTTCTTTCCTCTCCTTCTTTTCTTCATTCATTTCTTTGTTCTTCTCCTCGTTCTTTTCGTCATTCTTTTCTTCATTCTTCCACTTATATGTAATATTCTAGTGGAATTGTGTCAACTCTTCTTTAGTTACAACCTTCCTGTAAATGAGGTATATTGGGCTTCTACCAGCAGGTCCGGTTGTACCAGCTTTGTCCTCTTCTGCAGGGATATTTGAGGAAGTCATGGTTGATAGTGTGTTCCCCACTATGGACCCTGACACTGGCACCCGAGGATCAACATGGTTTCTTCTGATAGGTGTTTCCTAATGGCAATCCCTGGTGGATGAATCAGTTTTGTCAACAAGATCGTCAATGAATGTCCTTCTGCCCAATTGTGGACCTTGACCATGACCTCGACCACCTGCACGGTTAGTATTTTGTGGGGTTTTGGGATTCGAAAGATGATCACGCTTTACCCTTATTGTATTCATGCAACCCAAATCATTACAATGAAAAAATGGAAAATATTGAATAGAAAGAATTACAGGATGCAACTAATGATGGTGTTTAATCTTTATCCTTCCCCGACAATGACGCCAAAATGTTGGGCACCCAATATGCAAGTGAATTACAACTAACATACAGAGTGTACAATATTTATTGTCAGCCCAAGGAAGTCTTGTATTTCAAGGATAACATGAACAGTATATGCTTAAACATAAAATTATTGTAATTGAACAATAGTATCCTTTGTTCGGCTATGCTCATCCCAGGAATCTAACTAATCTAGTTACCTTCTAAGGAATGCAATCACAATTACCTTCTGCTATGTCTTGAAAAAAGTCACATCTAAATTACAATTGCAGATAAAGGGAAATCATGTTCACACCACTTAATTATTAACTCAACTATCTAATCCGATTGTCCTAGGAATCCAAAGACATAAATTGAATATTGATCTAGGAATTCAAAATATAGAAATTGAGTTCAGTTGTTCTAGGAAATTGAAGTACAAGAATGAAATTCTGTAATCATAAAAACAAGAGACAAGATGCAAAGATTCATGGAAACGACAACTAAAATATCTAAGGATGAATAGAGCTGTTACAGTTGTCACATGAATTGCATAAGAAATAATTACCTACTCAGTCGACTGTCACACTATGCCACTACAGGTATCCAAGCGATGCAATCACGACACACTATAAATCCACACTTGTTACAACTTCCTATGAAGAAATAAAATTAACATAACATCAGACAACAAAATAATTGAAAATGCCTAATTTAACTCAGCGATCCGTGTGGAAGGCGGGCCCAGCCTTCACACAGAGATGCTGGCTAAACACACGTAAAAACCTTTAGATCAGAAATAACTCCTTGTGTTAAAAGACAGAGTGATTACACAATTCCTCCTCATAGCTAATACAATGAATTGATTATATGTTTAGCAACCCCTGGCTCTAAACAGTTCTCCATATTTATACAATGTAAATCATAACATCTTATCCTATTATGGGGTAGCCATGAAGATCTCTATCTTCAGGCGCCCTAAATGACAACAACTATTACAAACGTGGCAAGATGAAAAATTGGAAACATAGGAAAACTATTAATCACCCCAGGAGTGACGATATCTTCAGATTACGGCTACACACAAGCAGTAACGCACTGTTGACCTCCAAGTCCGACGCATTCTGTTACAGATACCTTGGCACAGCTTTGTCCAGGATATCATAATGGAACCGCATTCCTTGGGTAATGATAGGATGGATGGGGAGCAACTTGAGCGATGAATGCCCATCCTTTTCGTAGCATGTTCATCCCAATCTTCCTGCAGTCCCTATATCTCAAAATACATCTATAAACCATCATATGTTAGCGCATTGAGAGATATGAAGCCTTAATTATCACAATCATAAGTATTAATAAAATAAAACAATGACCAATCATACCTTGGTGGTTTGAAGAGTAGAGTGGGGGTAAAACGTTTATTTGGCATGCTCAATGGGATAGGATAGAACAAGAAGAGGTAATTAAGGGTGGTCAAAAGAGGCCATTTATGGGCCCAACAGTGGCTAAGTATGTGACTTAAAGAACTAATATGGAAAATGATGATAGTTAGTTTACTTTGAAAGTTTGAGGATTATACAAATCAAGGATATGATATGGAGTATGTGCAAGGATGGGGATTTTTCTATAATAAACAAATGCCATGAAGAGAACAAGGGCTCAATGACTAGAAGAAGTTAATGGATATGAGAGAAATCTCATGCGCATAAAGTTGGTATCCATGAGAAATTTGGTGATAAAGAAAAATGTACAGGAGGTACATGTATTTTCCCCTGACCATCTACTCACCAGCATGCATTCCAGGGATTCCCGGGTGTAAGACATTCTAGTTAGGCTTCTTTTTGCACACCTTCACACTATAAGAGGACTATCAGAAGAGTGGAGGGGGGGGCTCCGTGAAGAGAATAACCTCTAGGTATTATGGTGTCTTGAAAAGGAAACGCCTAATCTTGGTAAAGCACCTTGGATAGAATAGGTAGGAGATACGCCAAAAGAAGGGTATCTTCCTCATGTTGGGTACCTTGGATTAGTACTCTTAGTACTGTTATCACTTGGAATGTTTGCTTGAATGGAGGACTTCCAAGAGAAACAAGAAAAACACCTACACAGAAAAATACCTCTAAAAGGTATTTACACTGTAAGTAAATTCATCCCTATGAGGTAATATGCTTACCTATCAGTGAATAGGATAAATAGAAGTACCAGAAACATTATGCTTCTTAAAATTTAACAGTGCTGGATTTTGAGTTATGCATATGTTGTTGATGTTGATGTTGATATTAGTAAATATGTGAATGTATGCTTTATCTTTTTGATTGGTGACCTAAAACACGTGATGAAATCACAATTATTCCAAAGGATTAAGGTATGCATGACAAGTAGATCTAAGAGGGTTGTCGCTTGGAGAATTTCAATAAAGAATGACTCTCCAAAAGGTTAAGTAAAACCAAGTTGACTTATGCATTTGATGTTGACATTAGAGGCATGCATGATGATATTCTAGATAGACCTTGTGATAACTTGTAGAGAATAGGTTAGAGGACAAAAAAATTGGAGGATATAACCAAGGATGCAGAATCAAGCAATGAAAAACGTGAAGGGGGAATGAAGGAAAGGACTTGGAAAAAATTTAACATCGAGGACGATGTTAATTCTAAGGGGGAAAGTATGTAACCTCACTTACCAGCTTGATCTCAAACTCACAGTGTAAGTAAACTGCAATGTAAGTACTAATTCTAACTCCCTCAAATCATGGATGAAACTGGTTAGGGTTAGGAGGCTAAAAGATCCATGTGACTAAAACAATGATTGGCGATGAATCCACTACGGGAAAGGTTGAAGAGGAGTGGAACCTTGGGGTTATAGTAAACATAACCTAGTGTCATGAAGTTTTAGATGACATGATGGAAGGGAGCAAGTTACAAAATCCTCAGGCTTTCTACTTAAATTCAATAAATAGAAATTTGGACACACTCAATGGGGCTCCATTTGGCATTTGGAGAAGACTCCTTACATACTTTAATCGTCATCTACACTTTAGAAAAAATGAGTTATTCCAAGTAAGATTCTTATACAAAGATTATTACATAAATATTTACAAATTTAAATATGGGAAAATCACATGACATTTGGGCCTTAATATTTATTAATTAGGACACTATAGAATTTCACCCTCATTTCAAGAGAGAGTCACACCCTCATTTCAAGAGAGAGTCTCCTTGAGAATCAAGGAAGACATAACTCTATGTAATTAAAAAGATTACACTTATTAAGTTATGGCGGATGGGCTTGAAAATAAAAGGCTGAAGTATTATTATTTTATATTACAATATTATAGAGAATTTCCTTAGGGAATAAAATTTAACTTTTTCTTGTAAATTACTGAAAAAAAAATTGTTCGTTTGGAGCATGCTTCTAATTTGGTACCGCACATCAGAGAAAGGGGAGTCTTCCTCAACAAAAACGATGGCAGATTTAGTGCATTAATTTGTGGGGTGTTATGTGCACCGTAGAGGGAATCAATCACGGTTTGTTGGTTATTTATTAGTGTTTCAGCTCTCTTGAGAGGGGAGAGGAAATTCATGTCTAGGTTTTCGATGTGAAGAACCTTCCTGTTTGCCCTTAAAGTGAAGAAACTTGAATACATGGGATTTTTTTTAGGGTTTGAGTCTTCACAGCCATGTTTTGGATAGACTAGCATTTGAGAATTCCTATTTTTGTTCCTTTCCTTCATTTTATTGAACTTCCATCCTGTGTTACGCCAGCTATGGGATATTTGGATTTTGCAAGCATTATGCTACAACTTTATATATGATATTTTATAAGGGTTGTGCCTGTGATTTTTCTGGCTGGTATGTGCTATGCGGATGAGTACATATCTGGGATATACGTGTTATTCGTGTGATTCCTAGTGTTATTTAAGCTCTGTGTTGTGTGCAATTTCAATATCAAATTTTTTACATGGAATTCGCCTACAAACTCCATATTTGGAATGGGTCGCATACTATTGTGATGTGCCTGCATTGATTTATAACTATTGGATCAATTATGAAATCATCTTTCCTATGGATGTATGGCTTATAACTCCAGTCTCAAGAAAAATCTTATGGTTACATGATAGAGTAGCTTTGTTGCTTAAGTTCTCTTTGGTCATCTCTTTTGGTAGAAATGAAGAATGTTATAACTATAGCGAAGAGAAAATAGTATGGTATGATAGAGTGAATATGGTGAATATATCATGGAGTAGCCCTCTTTTGCATAAAAGCTCATAGAAATCGTATCGTTATAATAGAGTGAATATGCTGGAATCCTATGGTGAATATATCATTGAGTAGCTCATTTCATTTGCATAAAAGTTCTTTTGTCAACTTCTTTGGGTGGAAATGAAGATTATATAATTTTCTAATATACTATCTATAAAAAAAAGTATGCTATAGAAATTTTATGATCATGATATCATGGAGTAGCTCTTTTGTCATCTTCTTTGGGTGGAAATGAAGATTATAAAATTTTATAATATAGTCTCAAAAGTAATAAGTATGAAAAATATGGTGATACTCCAACCTTAAAGTATAAATGATGGAAAAGCTGATATTCTCCTAAAAACTCTTGGGGTTTGGTTAAGGACATGAAATAAGAGAGTTGAGTAGTGTCATTTATACTAAATATATATTGTAAGGTAAGAGTAGATAAGCATATATTGAGGATATATGATAGGAGCTTGTAAATATCTCCTTCTCATGGTATAGTTTACGAGGTTTCTAGAATGGATCAATGGAAGCAGAATATGTTTAAAGGAATAGACGCACTGCATGGTTCATAAGTAATCAATTCTCCCTCCCCCTTGTCCACAGTCAACAAAAGGCAACCCTTTGTACTTGGTAGTTAGTCTTGTGAAAAAATATTTGGAAGGGTTCTAAGTGCTTCCTTACCTTAGTGGATTCGTCGCCTAGCTCGGGGGGGAGGGGGGGGGCTCTAGGCGGGAAAACCTACACTAGATAGAGCCATTGGTTGGGAGGAAAAGTCGTAGGATGTTTTCAGTCGCCTTGTTTTCATTTAGATTGAGGAAGTAACTGAAATGGTTGAATTTATTTAAAGAATGTGATTTATTATGTTGTTAGGTAATCGAGTTTAATTATCACTTGTTTAGAGTTATCCCATGTATATTTAACATGATCTTAAGGGTGGATGTAGAAGGAGGTTACCATCACTCACAAAGGACAGTTTGGAGGAATAATTCTACAGGTGTATGCATTTTATAAGTTAGAAACCAGTTTCTATCGAAAGGGTTAGATAATTGCTTGTTGTAGTCAATACTTATATATGTGCCGCATGCATTGAAGTTTAGTGACAGGTGTTTGGACATAAGGTGACTTTGGGTAATATTAAATAATGGTAATATTTTGTATATACAGCTTAGAATGGTTTTGATCTTATGATGTTATAGAAGAAGGTTATAATATAGCCTTGCTTATGTTGGCTAGGAACTGTTCCTAAATGAAATATGTCTAGTAGATAGGGGTTCAGTTGGGAATATTTATATATAGTCTCCATTTTTTTGTAACCTTGACCAATTGATTGTTAAAACAATTACACATGGGGTATAGATGTTTTTGAGGATTGATTTCAAGTTAATTACATTGGAGTAGCAGTGTTGGTGTGCTTAAATGTTTTCATAAAGGAAAAATTTACACTATATACCCAAGGATCTACGTCATTCTTAGTTCTCAAGGCCCAACCAAACTTTTTACCATTTTCCTTAGTGGATTTTGTCCACCATTATTGTTCTGGTCACCCACATTTTTTGAGTCCCTTCAGGTTACTAGATTCACCTATAATTTTGTAGGAGGCTAGGGTTTACACTCATGCTTTGCCATTTACGATCATGAAATGGGGAGATATTATATCCTCGATCCCTAACATTTTGCCCTTAGCCTTGGTGGGTTTAGTTTCCCATTGTTAAGTTGTGGCAATTGTATTAAGTATCTGTTGAGGCCTGGAAAATCGCAGGTAACAACAGTTAGGGATTCTCTCTAATAAACGTTCCCAACTAGCCCGTTACTGTTTGGTATGGGGAATTTGTCCGGTTTATGGTCTAGCTACTGTAGGTCAAGTAAAAAATTAAAATGTTTTACCAGTTACGGTCCGGTCCACCATGTATATTTTTAGTATTTTGTGTTTAAGTTATGATGTGCAAGTGCCTACCTAAAAATTCAAATTGATAGAGATAACGAGGAGTGTCACAATGTGATACGTAGGTTCTTACCTCTCGTCTTACCTCTCTCGCATCTAAATCAGAAAAACTAGAAAATAAATACAACTAAATAACCTATCCCCATGGAGCAAAATGATCAGTTATCAATGAGCAATGTATTTTTGTGCATGTAGTAAGAAAAATTACAGATAATTGTTACTTATTTCAGAACACATGAACATTAATAAAAATATGAACAACAAGATAGCTTATTGTTTATGACAACCTTCATTACTCACAGTGGTAATTTCATAGAATAAACTATAAGACATTCATAACATGAACATAAATTCAATGAGTTAGAATGATCTCACAGTTAATGGACATAAGCTGAAAATGAAATAGTTCACATTCAACTGATCCATAGCAAAGAATTTGAAATATTCCACCAAACTTTCTCCAGCAGACCTTGTAATTATTTATTGCAAAAGGAAGTAGTTCTTCTCACAATATACTCTTCAAAAATTGCTTGGGAAATAAGTCCCCTTTACATCTAAACTCTCCTATATGTATACAAAAAATCAAAACCTTTGGGCTGCCCCTCAATGACTTTTGGGCTTCCCCAACCTCTCAATCCCAAAATTTTGTCTTGTAGTAAGTGGTCATAATTTATACAATATATTATATTTTAAATCAAAATTTTATAGAATAGTTTATGACGAGGGACTTTCTTGGTCATTTATGAACTTTTTCCACACCTGGGCCTCTGCTACTATGCCTTCAAAATCGGAGGGTTCAAGAAAACAGATATTTATCTCATCCTTAGTAGCATGATTCTTAACTACTTCTATTCTTTCCGGACTCACTCGTGGTTGTTCTTCTAGTAAGTGGATAATTACTGCTGCATGAGCCACTACATTCTTCAGAATCTGTTCATCTAGATCCTTGACTTGTTGGATCTCTTGCTCATCTTCCTGATACCTATTCTATAGATGTTCTATGAACAACTCGTGTTCTCGTATTGCATCCAATCTTTTTTCTGCAGAAAACTGACATCTATTGTATGTGAGCATCACTCTTCTGTAGTATTCATCACATAATCCCTTTGTTTTCTTTACAAATTTGTTGAATTCTTCCGCAATATTGATGGCAAACTCCAATAAATCATAATCTTGCTTTAAACTTTGCTAATATTTAAATGGTAGTGCTGCAGGAGGTTCCTCATTTTTTTCTATCCACACTATTCTTCCTGTCAGAATCTCCAGAATCTCTTGAGATCTATCCAAAAAATAAGACGTAGTATCCAAAATCTCTTCCAATCTACTATCTATTTGTAAAATCTTACATCTTCCTTCCTCAACACACATTTGCAAATGGTGGATTTTCTTTTTCTGAGTGAGAACACGTTCTTTTAAAGGCTAGAAGTTTGTCTTTTGTTCTATAGTATCCTTCAGTGATGTTGTCAATGAAGCATTCTGTTCTTCCAAGGCTGTCACCTGTATTTGATGTTCCTTTTGTCTTTCTTCTGTGTTGGCCTTCTCTGCTTCTAGCTCAGCAATTCTACTTTTTAGGCAGTCCTTTTCTACACTCAGAGTTTCATAGGGCACCTAGAGGTAATATTTCTCAATCTTCAGCACTTGATGCTCTAGATGAAGCCTCTGTAATTCTGCTAAGTTGTTCTGAGCATCCTTTTCTATTTTCTCTACAGAAACTTCTAAAGCAATCTTATTCTCCTGTAGAGTCTGGAGTCCTGTCTTTGAAGTCCTCACTTCATTCTGCATGTCCTAATATTTCCTCTTCAACTTATGACCTTCATCCCTCTCTTTCTTCCGTGTTTCTTTTAATTGTGACACGTTCTTCCTTGACTGCTCAAGATCTGTCATCAGCCTATCTACATTATCTTTAGTAGCTCGGGTTAGCGCTACCCCAGCTCTTGCTGTCAATCTCGGATATACATCTGTTCCATACACCAAAGTCTTATCAGTTATCATCTTTCTTGATTGTCTTCCTGTTTCAACCTTTTTCTCGGTTCTTTTGACAATCCTTTTCTTTTCCTTGTCATAGAAAATGGTGTTGAAATTGGGGACCTCTTCCCCTTCTTTCTGCATGAAAGGTATCAAATTCATTCCAGAAAACATAGCTTGCCCTTGAGTGCTGCCAGAAGTTGCAGCAGGATCCTCAGAATTAAGATTATCTTGTCCAAGCCCTTGATATGTATGATCATGTGCCACCTGTGTATCCATCTGTTCAGTTTTCTGTTGGTCTGTTTGAGATCCTATTAATCTCAGACCTTCACTTTCTTCTTGTATTCTCTTTATCTTTGCTTCTTCATTCCTTTTTCTCTCCTCCTCTTCTTCAGCTGTCTTAGTCTTCTGTGCAGTTTTGCCTTTTCCACCTACAGTAGTGATTTTCTATTTAAATCTCTTCTTTCAGGAAGTCATGTTCCTTGCATTTCTAAATATTTTCTGGTTTTTGTCCCAGAAATTGGTGTATTCAAAATGAAAATTTGCCTCCTTGCAGTGATCTGCAACCTTATTTTGGGAGTCATTCCTGTGAAAGTTCATCTCACCAAAATGGAAGTGCTCCAGCTCATGCATGAATTCTATAGCTTTGTTTACCTTTGAAAACTTATAACTCCCCAGCCAAAAAGGTATGGCAGGATATGCTTCCTTCTTATGTTTAAACAAGAAACTTCCCACACCATCAATATATGCCCTGCCTTACTGCTTCCTTATGTACCACATAATCAGTGGCATATTTAGGGAGTAGAGAAGGTGCCCTGGAGCCACCATATATTCGGATATACATTCCTTCCTCAGTCAAATAGAGCACCTAGAGGATTTTTTAGTTTGTCTTCTTGGCTGCAAACTATCTTTTGGACAATGAAAAGTGCCGAAAGAAGACTTCTGCACGAAGTAGTTTATTAATATTTTAATTTAAGGCTTTTTTTTGTAGCTGCTAAAGAAACTCAATGTTGTTATATCAACCATTTTTATAACTATAATTCCATAAGGTGTCTCTTTTTTCAGCAATGTTATTATTGTTTTCATCTAAAATTTAATTTTGACATCTATATTTTTGTTTAAGTGGATGGTTTCGTTTTGTTTCATTTTATTTATATTTTCTATTTAGGGATGGTTTTATTGCATTTTTTTTAATTTATGGACCTTACAATTTAAGAAAAGGGAGGTAGTTGGTTGTTTTCTAAATTTAAAACCAATTAAAAAAAATATGAAATTTATTTTTATTAAAATAAATATGGTTATTTATTATTTATCCACTCACTAATTTGAAGAAAGAAGTTAATACCATAAACCATTATCATAAACTAGTATACCAAACAAATAAGATATGAGTTATTCTGGCCCCTCAATCAGGTTCCCTGTCTTGAAATAATGCTATGCAATCATAACTAGAAATCTCAACCCACATTCCACTCGAATAAAGGTGGATTATCAATGCAGGCAAATTATCGGAATAATGTGGTCAGAAGCTCTACATTTGCCAAATTTTGTATTTATGTTTTTCGTTAAAATTGTTAGATGTTCATAAATTAACAATGAAATATTTCCACACTTAGGCTAATGCGATGGTTTTCTAAACTGGTTTTGGGATCCTCTTATTTCTTTATGCAACTTAAAAGAGGTTCACATGACATTTGGTCATGATATCTGGATTCCCAAACAACTAAGTAATTTTGGGAAATCGTGTAAAGGTTTTATGATTGGCTAATGGGAAACAAACTTGCAACTGCCTCTCTAAAAATAGTTCTTTTTATGTTTAGTTTTTTACATAAAAGATTTGACATTTCTTCAATTCCTTGTCATATGTTTAAATTTATGAGCAGATCCGATGTAAGAATACAATATCTAGATCTGCATTGATTAAACATTCTATACTCTACATACTATTGTCCTAGTTGTTGTACAGCCCTATGAGTATGATCTCTAAATAAAAAACATCTATGTTTTGAGTTTTCTTAAGAACCAAGTCGATCTTGAATCGATCAACATCGTATTGATGGTGTAGATTGTGCGAATGGTTAGCTATTGTAATTCGAACTTGCGTAATCAGAATCTGTAGCATTATTATGAATAAATTTGTTTCATATGTGTAGGTGTTACTCAGAAGGGGAAGCTGATCGGTATAAATTAAATTATAAATTACTTATCCATTGTTGTGACTAGATCGCTACGACTGATCACTTGTTAATAATGCTTTAGCATATTTGTATATGTATTGATACATGTAATTGTTTGATTTCCTTCCATCTAAGTCATATCTAGATTCGATATCTAAAAATTCCTTGGATCATAGTGTACGAATTCTATACCGCATTTTAGTTATGAATTATATGCTTTGGACCTAATAACGGTTGAGGCCCAATATCTGTAATGCATTGTGTCGGCTTGAACATATCTAATAAATGTTGCCGTTGAAAATTGCTGGTAGAGCGTTGGACTTGATGTAAGTCTAATAACGTGTCAAGGTGTCCAAATTCCGCTAATGCATTGATTTGGGGTTGGGGTATAACTAACAAAAACTTTAGAAGGCATTTATGTGACACATGTGCGTAACATGTGATTTAGTTGAATGGATATAAGGGGAAAGTTTCATCTCTGATTTATTTTGTTAGCCAAGTCATCTTGAATTCCAAAGGATAGAGTAAGATCTTTACTTTAAAATCATTATAGTTCGGATATTTATAATCTTTGCCTTAATGGTCGAGTTGAAGATCTAAAGTCTGAGTGTTGGGAAATTGCTATTGACATTTTGAAGAAATGATAAGTGAATGAATGACATATAACGTTATGGACTAACCTTGCAAGAGTATACGTGGGACACCACCAATTCAAATGGACTATTTGTTTCAAAAATTCACTGTCTTAAATAAGGGAGCTAATCCACTCAAGAACGAGTGTTGTTTTAATATCTTATTATAAAATTTGCATTTCAAGGTTTTTATGAACCGGGGTTTAACTATGGATTGTGGTGTTATGTATTGACATTGCAGGGCTTCACGATGCTTCTAGCCATCTCACGATCAATGTAAGACATAGATTCTAAATCCACTTGTAAATAAGTGGTGCTTTATTTTGAATAAGTTATGAGATTGTATGAACCATGAATGATGGTAAGGGTACAATCGCTACAACTTAGGTAATGTTAATTAAATGACTGAAAAATGATGTTGGTCGACAGATGTTAATTAACCATGAGGCCAATATCATTAATCAGGACAATGACAGTAAAATCATGCGAAGTACCAAGGAGTGTGCATAGTGAATAGCCCAAGTGAAATTTTGAATGTCGCGAGAGCACCGTGGTGTTAGTCAAGTGATTGCCACGTGAGCACATTGGTGTTAGGAATATATCCTGCAAGAGCACAATGGTGTTAGGAAAAAAATTGCCATGTGAGCACATTGGTGTTAGGCATATGGTGTGGCAAAAGACCTAGGCAAAACTAGACATCTGGAAGACAGGACGCTGTTTGATGTCGCTGAGGAGAAAACTTTTAACTAGGGGTTAAAAGGGAGAGTAACCTCAGGAATTGTTGTAAGTCCACATGAGAACGGAAAAAGGGAACTCAAGGGAGTTTTGAAAACATAAAACAAACGTTAAAAAAAAAAAAAAAAAAAAAACATGTTAACGAATTTCTAAGTAATTGGGCTGTTACATGCTTAATGTGTAATCGAGGACGACATAACTATCCAAAGGTTGGAGATAAAACCAACACCCAAGGGGTAGTAATTATGTTTTATTGATGAATAAATTGAATTATGAAAATGATTGGGTATTATGACACCAATGCAAAACTAGAAAATTGCAGATTGTTGCAATGCAAAAGGATCTATGGCTTATGTTAAGTTGATTTATTATTTTTGATCAACTGATTAACAATTGGGCTACACTCGAACTTGTTGCAGGAACAATGATGGTCTGGGACGACAGTGACTTGAGCAGATATATAAAGATCACAAGGGACTAGGAGAAAAATGACGAAAAAAAGAAAGGATGACAGAATGAAGAAGGAAACTCGTTAAAAATGGGAACACCGAGTACAGTGTTATTTTAAGGGGGAGAGGATGTAACATCCCTCTAACACCCTAAATATTTTGTAAATACAAAATTGTTATTGTACTTGTTTCTGGTGAGGAGCTCAAGGCCAAGGACCCACCATAAACAAAAACCCCGTAGCTGATATAAGTTAAAAATTTAATTGAGTGGAAAACTTAGAAGACGGAGGACAGTAACACAATTTAACAAAGGGGCCCACTAAACCCATGAGGGAAAAAAAGGGAATGGTGAGGGAGCTCTGAAGCCTGACGCCATAGTCTTCGTATCTATCTTAACGATGGCAGCCATAGGATTTTCAATTCTTACCATAATTAACCGAAGTAAAATACTATAACCTACTTAGTTAAACTCTAAATAGGGTACCAGCGTATTAGCCTCGACAAAGAGGGTCAAGAAACTACTTGAAAGTTGAAAGAGCTAAAGGAAGGGCAAGCTAGTTAATTAATTTCTAAGGGACTAGATGATATAGTCACCTTAATAATATGAAGTAAATACCATTATATGCATATCATATTTCCTCCATTTAAATTGTGGTGACATTTATGGTACCATTATGAGGAAGTATTCATATATGTTTAAATATATATATATACCGTGATTTCCTACCAAATTAGCAATTGGAGGAAGAAGCAACTTACACTTGTAAGAGAATCCTATGGAGGATTTTATGGCAGATCTTCCTCCGGATTTTTCCTCCCAAGAATTTAGCTGTCAGTTTAGGCAGATATAGAATTAGTAAGCCTAATCGCTGTAGGGAAAAACATGCCAGCTTTAGTGGAGACTCTTAGGGGAAATAGTCGCCCTCATGTTATTAAAAAGGGGCAAGTGCAAAGAAAGTGGGGGGCGGAATAATTTCTTTTGGGAATGGGGGCTCTTGGAGACCCCTGCATGAGAGCTCTCACCTATGAGGGATCTACAAGCTTTCCCCTGAGGGATATGCAAGTTGTTAGTTACACTATTCGAACTCTTATGTGAAGGAGGGATCTAGAGGATCCATGTGAAAATGCGTGCCACTACAAGCGACCCTTTTAGATCTATAAAGATTTGTAGCATCCGATTGTTTTTTTTGAAAAACAAAGGAAGTAGCAGAGTTTGAAGGAGCCCCGATCGAGCACTACAAGGGAACGGTTTGTATGACAGTCAGTAGGTAATGACACGTTCCCTTGCTTCATTGAATGGATTGACTGCGACGTAGTCTGAATAGAGTGAGATCCGATAACGCTCAGATGGAAGGAGCCCCTTTCCTTGCCGCATTGAATGATCAGACTGCCCTAGGGTTCATATTAAGTAAGGTAAGCATTCTTCATGGAAATATTCCTTTTAGTATTCCTTGTATGCATGCGGAAGACCCATTTTTTTCCTGCGTTGAAGGAGTGTCGCGGGTGGGTTACGAACTCGGATCTAGGTGAGGTTAACTTCTAGTATATGTTTTGGAATGGTTTGATCGGCATATGTTTTTGTTATTTAGGTAAATCAAAATAAAACCGAGGCGTGTTCTTTTATAGATCTGAATCCACTAATTACAAAGGCAGCCATCCTACTCGGCCTGGTAGGAACCCAGGTGGTCTTTAGGAAAATTAAATCGCTGCAAAAAAAAAATCAGTTTTATAGTGAATCTATAAACTATTGTTCGGTGTGGATTGAATTCAGTTATGTCTAGATACAAAATCACTGCAAGAATTGGTTTTATAGTACCGTGAGTATATAAACTACTGTTCAGG
Source organism: Pseudotsuga menziesii (assembly GCA_001517045.1). Lineage (NCBI taxonomy): Eukaryota > Viridiplantae > Streptophyta > Pinopsida > Pinales > Pinaceae > Pseudotsuga > Pseudotsuga menziesii. The sequence goes on along the minus strand of LPNX011208771.1, from coordinate 131,068 downwards.
TGGATCGAATTCAGCTATGTCTAGATACAAAATTGCTGCAAGAATCGGTTTTATAGTACTGTGAATCTATAAACTATTGTTTGGAGTGGATCAAATATAGCAATGTCTAGATTGGACTGTTTAGATACAAATCGTTGCCAAAACGGTTTTATAGCTATACATAAATAAAATACCGTGATGTCTATGTCATATCCTTTTAGACACGAAAACATTGCCAAATAGTTTATAATTATAAAATTCATACAGTAATGCCTACATCGAAATTCCTTTACACCTTTTGTTACATTTTTATGTATTGGCATTACCGATCTGATACTTCTATGAGGAATACGGTCTAGCGTCTAGTTGAGTATGTGCTTTGATTGGTCTGGTTTCTGAATGTATGCATTTCTCTGTGTCTGGGAATATTTACAAGGATTGGCATTCATTTGAATTGACCATTATCTTTGTTATTCCTGTCGATAGGTCATTAGAGACTTCTGATGGTTGTGTAGATCTACATCCTTAAAAAAATTGCCCAGGGTCAATACGACAGAGTTCGTATTTCGGTTGTGATAAAAGTTTCTATTCGGAAGCTTGAAGCTCAAAATAATTATAGTTAGCATTATAAGTTGATAAAAACTACCTATTTGAGTCGACATGAATCCATGTGAGCTGGTCTTATTTTATTAGTTTGAGCATTTTCTTTTTCTGCATGTATTTATATGGACCCAACGTTCGAAGATTTGGGTAATGCATTGTAGGGTAATGATGAATCCTAGATGGTTTTCAAAAGAGAAAAAAATGAGAGATGTTCATGAGAGTAGAGTGTTAGGATAGTTTTCCAACATCTGATAAATTACTCTGTGAAGAGGGAGACCTTTATGTATGGCAACAATCTGGTTGTTGCGGTTTGTAATCCTTTAATAAAATAATGTGACAGGATGTGATAGTTTGGTGGATGTAGCCCAGGGACTTGGGTGAACCATGTACATTGGAGTCTCTCTTGTTTTCTTGTGTTTTGATGTTTTTAATTTCCTTGTATATCAATATTGTCCACTCATGAAACTGTTTTGAGAAATGAATCAATTATTTTAAAAGGATAATCAAGAAAATTTATGGTTACTTTGTCCACACATTAGATTTGTTTTATGGACTGTAACGTCCCCCAAAGTATAAACTTTGATTTTTAAGATATACTTATGATCTGTTATTGTTTAACAATTTGTTGTTAAAAATCCTGATTTAGGAGGATTATGTAACAATTATGATAATTATTGAAAAATAAAATTATTAAACAGGAAAGTGGAAACAACCATGTTAAATGAGGAAACAGGCATGCAACAGAACGGAAAATGTCAGGGCTAACCTCAGGGAAACTGTCATAGGTGACAAGAGTGTCTTGATGACACTGACTATTCCCTGGAAATCAGGGTTTTCCATTAACTCCATTAATTCCGTGAGGAATGAGTTGGATGGAGGGAAAGAAAAAAAAAGAAAAAAGACCTAGGAAAAAAGATGGGGATAAAAAGAAGGCATATGGGGGAGGCAGGACGCTGCTTAGTATGCTGAGACACTTAATTGTTTGCTGTGTGAGCACCTGGTGTGCTAGGAAACTATGTGATTTGAACCTGAAAGGTGAAAAACTGAGGTTACCCGTCCCTTCTGTTGGCGTGTCAAGTTTGGCTCAGGGGTGACTTGGGAAGCGGGAATCTGAACCCTTAGTCTACGGTTGGGAGGAACATGGCTGTTTCCACAGTATCCGGGCTACAAAATTTTACAGGTTCCTTTTATTTTGTGAGCTTTATGAATCTGAATGAGGTTAATACACACTGAGTAAAACAGTAGGAATTTTGTTAATTTTCTGATGAAGTAATATGGATACTTCACCCTAGACATCTGGTTTTATGAAATCTTATTGTTGTGGAATTACTCGGGATGTTAGTTTGATTATGTTGTATGTTTTGGGTCAGCATAAATTTTTGTATATAGGATTAATCTATGTAGGCGGTCGTCCAAACCATACATTATTAAGCTGGGATTACTCGATTTAGGGGATTATTCTGTATACCTTCTTATACATTTGTCAAATACTTTGATGCACTGGGCATTGTTTTTATAAATGTTGTAGCAGATAATAGCTAAATTGCCTCTTATACCCAAAAACTAATGGTCCGAGGTTCAGGCAAAAGTAGATGGTTGTCGACATGATTTATACGGTCACAGACTAGTGGGGTAGAAGAGCCCTTTACTGATACTCAGTAACCAAAATACTTTGACTTAAGGGTTCCTGCGCTGTAGTTAACAGCCTTTCCCAGGTTCGGCTTAGTTAAAATTTTACATAAAAATATTTTGGAAGGGAAATCGCTTGAGGGTATGACCACTAGTTTTCCCTACTGCATGTGAATCTCTGAACTGAGGTTAAATATTAAAAGAACCCATGAAACAAATTTCTTTTTAAACCTCGATCTCACACCCGACTAACCGTCCTTCTATGCAGATGCTGGGGATTAGGAAAATGCAAATCCTTGCTTTTCCTTTCGGTTTGGACTTTCGCTTAAACCCTCGGTTTTAAGTTTTCGATTTATTTAAATGCAGATGAAATTTTTCTGGTTAAAAAGACCCTCGAACACATCCCCATACTACTAAAGCCTCAGGCTTACACCACCGGAACCTGGCACTCGGCGGATTAGTGTTTTTACAGGCATAATGTAGATAATTTCCAAAATGGAGCTTAATAGCTGATAAAGGATTAAAGCAAAGAAAAACTTTAAATGCAAATCCCGATGGACTGTCCTTTAGAACGATTTAAATTACCCTTTAATTAAATCAGCTACCACATAGCATAACTATTTACAACAGGGAAAGTTTTTTTTTTAAACGCAAAACAAGGAAAAATTTCTACAAAGTAAACCACAGTCCTTTACATGCTAAAAATACATTTTGTTTATAGGCCCCATACGGGACTACACATATGTTACCTCACAGGGTCAAATTGTTATTCTTATATTATCAAAAATAATTACTTTTTTCCCTCGAGTTGGAGCCTTCTCTTACTAAGAGAAGTGACCCTTATAATTTAGGATTTTTACCGGCAGAAAGACAGTCATGGGCACTTTTTCCTGGCCATCATGCCACTTCATCAGAAGAAAGAACTTAGTGCAGAATGGATGTTCTTACTTGGTTATGGATCCGCGAGTTCGGGTCCCGGAAGCAACCTCCACATCCTGCAATCAGACAGAAACATGGATTTGGTTTAATAGCTAGCACCCCTGTCATAAAAAAACCCAAAAACATTCGACAAGCCATAAGCCATAAGATTCGGCAACTCACCTCCTTAGTCAACACCTGGAAGTTGGTTAAGCCATGAACGAGAGTGTGGATTTTTCTCCCAATTGTAGAATATGACAAGAGTTTGTTTTTTTCTTCCTCCCTAAACCAACCTAACAGTCTTGAGCAAGTGCAGAGCCGAACCTTGGAGAGCCATGGGGGCGAAGGGGGAGCCGGCATTATGGTTTGTTTTCAACACCAAAGTTTGGTAAATTGGTGAGCCCAGTATTAATGCATTTGTCCCGCAGGTGGTGCCAAAGGCCAAATGGTACAGGTTACGGCCAGTTTCGGTTAAATGACTTAGGGTCGCGTGATGCAAGCTATAAGACTTGTAATTCTCCTGCATTAAAGGTTCTCCAGGAAGCGTACAAAAGGCTAAGCGCACCCTTCTCCAAATCGAAGTCACATAACTCCCTACCTTAATGTATGTGGTCCATTTTTTTTAGGCCTGTCTTTTCTTTGGGCACCGGGGCATGCTGGAATGCCAACGAATCCTGTAGGTTACAATGCATGGAGAATGCAGCACCAATGAGCGTGGTCCTGTACGCTTTAATATTTTCAATAAAAGTCATTACCTCATTTTAACGCGATTTTTTTTTACCCTACAAAAGATTCCTTTTTTTTAATGCGATCCCGACCTGAAAAGAAAATCTTAGAATGATCCTTTCCTTGCTTCTAAGCCTTACGTGGCTCTTATGCCCCATTGTGAACTTTAGGCCATAATTTATAATCATTCATTGCTTTTTCCAAAGTGTAATGAGCCTACATAGGTTTTGGTTTCCTTGAATTGTTTTAATAGTGGACTTTGAACACCATAATGACTTTATGGGCCATGAATTAATAATAGTTTTGATATGCATAATGATTTCCGACCATGGATTAATAGTAGTTTTGATATGCATAATTATTTTAATGACCGTGAATTAATAATAGTTTTGATATGCATAATGATTTCCGACAATGGATTAATAGTAGTTTTTTATATGCATAATGATTTCCGACAATGGATTAATAGTAGTTTTTTATATGCATAATGATTTTAATGACCATGGGATTAATAATAGTTTTGATATGCATAATGATTTCCGACCATGGATTTATAGTAGTTTTTGATATGCATAATGATTTTAATGACCATGGGATTAATAGTAGTTGTTGATATGCATGATGATTTTATTGACCATGGATTAATAGTAGATTTTGGAATGCATAGTGACTATATTGACCATAGGATTATTTTGTAGATTTTGAAATGCATAATTACTTTATGGACCATGGGTTAATAGTGGAAATTGAGATGCATGATGACTATTTTGACCATATGTTATTTTTGCTATGAGGAGCCCGAACACTTAGATTAAGTTTTGAGCAATGAGGGTATCCTTTACATTGAAACTTATGGGAGAAGGTGTCATGATTCCTTACCACCCATACGACCTCCTTGGTGCTCATGTGTTCGATGGAGGTAAAAGACTTCTCCTAGCTAATAAACCACCTGTCAAGGAGAAAAGAAAAGTTAGCTAGAGCTAAGCAAGAAGCAGCCATACAACACTATGTACTTTCCTCTAATGTGCAGAAGCCCTTAAACCCCTTGTGGTGTATTAAAAGTTTCAAAGTATTACTCAAAATTGGAAGACATAACCTTGCATCCTTTAATTCAGTTATTTTGGTAGTTTTCAAACACATTGTACAAGGAAAGGAAAAAAATAAAATTGGGTTGGTAATTGAAGTATTTTACATGGACACTCTAAAATGTTTGTACCTTACCTCGTTAAGTTATAAAGGTTAATGTATTTGAATTACTTTAGGATGACTCATATAATGTTGATGGAAGCCTCTATCTTTGTTTTGGTTGATATTAAAGTGGTTAGCCTTTTGAAATTAAAACAAAGTATCTTTTGCTTAAAATGATGGTAATATATATATATATATATATATATATATCTCGTACGAATAAATATCAACCATTGAAATATGTGGAAATAATCACTTAAGAATCCGATTTGTTAGTCACACGTAAATGAATGCTGAAAATGGTTAAAGAAAACTGGAATATGTATTCAATTGATAGTCGAAAAATGCATAGAAATAATTCTCTATTGAGATCAACTTTTAGACCACAAATTCTATGTTGTTATTAAGATTAGTATTTGTAGCACAATTTGGGATCTATTTTATCGTGATTTCAAGGTAAGGCCTTCTTTAGAAAACTATTAATCTAAAGAAAGATGATAATGCAATAGACTCCCCCTTAGCTCGAGTGATTTATATATGTGTGAGTCGTGAATAATTAAGAAGGTTGTAGGTGCATATTGATAGAAGAATAGACTCTAAAGGAACAACAGTGTGTGTGGTTGTGGTAATGTTATAACCCTGCACCTTCGACAGTAGACACAGCATGATTATACATTGTGAAACTGATTTTGAAGCACTTAGAGGCACATGGTGTGTGAGTTCTGTTCTCTCTATGTTAAAATGTGTCTAAATGTGTATGTCACCAAATAATAACAAATAATCCTCTCTTGGGAGGAAACATAAGAAAGATTTGAATGTAACGTATGCATGAGTTTCGAACATGGGTCAATGTTTATTATTAAGATTAGACTAGTAAGAATATTACTGTTATAGTTACAAGATAAAGGATTATTCCATATTGGAAATGAAAAATATTATGCCATAAGGTTTATGTTTAATATAAATGTGTGTGTGTCATGAATGGTTAACAATAGTGTAGGGGTATCCTGAAAACAAGACTCCACTCTAGAGGATGTGTTTTAAAAGGAGTCGTAAGAGTTTCCTAATGGTATCGAAGATGTAATTCATTATTTTTTTGAGAAATTTATTATTGTTGTTTATGGGGATGCTACAACATTTCCGAATATATAAGTTTTATGCATTCAAAATTTCCATGCTTATGTCAAGTTTCATTTTTTCTAAGAGCCACTTTTTTTTTATCTAGGCAAATGATAAGGCATATGTTTTTGTGGGTGCAGCCTTTGAGGGCCAAAATCATGGTTTTGGGCTACAAAAATTTGCAGAAATGTAAAGAACATATTTTCCTAGTGCACCACTATTTTTATAAATAAAATTATTAATATTTTATTTTCTTAATAATTATCTAAGTGATCATTCCTCGAAAATGATACGGCTTTTGTGGGTGCATCCTTTGAAGGTTTTGATGCAATAATCATGAAATGGGTCTTTTTATATAATGTATAGGTCATCGTCTTCTATGCACCTTGCAATTTTTTTTAAACTATTAAGAGTTGAAAAGGTTATGGAAAAAAAAACTCACAATGCATTTTTTGAGTTAAAGAGTTAAAGCACAATAGAAATTGAAAAAATATAAAAATATAATATTTTGAAATAAAAATTACATATTTAGAATCTGAACAAAAGGTCCTATCTATGCTTAAGATTTCGTAAAAAATGTTTGTTTGTGGCATAGTGTAAGGAGTGGGTAAACACGTGCTTCTTCAGAAACTAGAAGAAATTCCTTAGTGCAACTTTTCAAGGTCTTAATGTAAGGATGATGGGTTGGATTTTTCATAGTGTGTAGAGGTCAGTGTCTAGTAGTGCAACATATTTATTTTATGAAATGGTTGAGAAAAGAAAAAGTTACGGCACAAACATGCTCAGGTTTATAAAAATCCAGTTGCATCTAAAAGGTCCACTAACTTCATGCACTCACCCAAAAATTTAAATCGGTATTTGACACATAAGTGGAGAGGCAAAAAGTTACCTCCCAACACATTGGCATGGAAATACAAATTGAGGGTGTAAATAATTTCTTTAAATTCCTCGATTGTATACTGAGCACATAGAATTCTATTCAACGTATCAAGTTGGTTTAAACTTCTAGTTTTTCCACAAAGTTGGGGTACATCACACCAATTTCTTTGTTCATCGTCAGTATGGCAACCCCATGAGTATTCTGTTTAGCTTGACTGAGCTATAAGGCTAAATGCAAAACAAAAGCTTTTGAAAACTCTCACTCTTTACATATTCATATCTATATATTGCATTGAACGTATCACCCTACCAATACATTACCTAACTCATTCTTCCCATGATGTTATGTTACGAAATGGAAAGCTTATTGCGCAGTGCATGGTTTCACTACAATGAAGGTCGACTTTTGAGGCTAATAGATGGAGTAATTGGGTTACAACTACACTTTATTCGAATATTTTTTTCATTACCATATTTTAATTACCATGTTCATCTCAATGTAATTTAATAGTTACATTTATATCAGATTTTGGAATTCCTTACCGAATCAACAAGATTAACTCAAGTGTAAAAAGTGTATAGTAGAGATTCATTTCATGGTCATCGTATATTGTTATGCTTAAATGCATCTTAATTAAGATTTGAATAAGCTCCATTTAAGAATTCACTATTTAGTTATTTATAAATCTATTGTTCTCTAAAGTTCTATAGTGTGTATCGGTTTTTGTTTTTTGTTTTGTTGGTTATTTGTTTTATGTCTTTTTTCTTAGTTTAATATTTATGTTATATTAATTTGGACTTCCTTGAGCGGATCAACAATATTAACTAAGTGTAACACGTGTACAATGAAGATTCATTTCAACGTGGTCTTATCTTTTCATTCTTAAATACATTCATTAGTTAAGAATTCACTATTTAATTATTTACAAATAGACACTTCACTAAAGTTCTATACTTAGTATTACTTCTTTTTGTTTATTAAATAGTATTTGTTTTATGTTTTTTTATTAGTTTAATATTTATGTTATACCTTAAATGGATATTTTTAAGGATGTGGTAATTAATTTAATGTTTAGTATTTGTTTAATAACCACTCATCTCCACAAAACTAAGTGGCTAGCTACACCTATGAATGTTGACCTTGTGGTTGTGGTGTTTGTAACACTATTAGAATAACCTAATAGTTAATCTAATAGTTATCCATCATAATCCCTATTAGAGATGAAGCCAAGCTAATAGTTGTAAAATCATTGGAATTAATTTAATAGATGTATCTAATAGTTAATTTAAAAGTTAATATATATGAAGAATTGCAATTCAAATAAAAGTAGTGATTGGAGTTAATCAATAGAGATAAACTAATAGTTGTATCTAATAATTGAATAGTTGAAGTTGAATTGTTTCAAGTATCACAAAGGATAATTATCAAATGTTAACTAAACTATTCTTTATTTTTTTTTAATTTATTAACTTTGAGAATTGGATAAAGCCCACAAAATCAATCTCAAGAGTAGATTTATCACATTTTCTTGTGTAAATAAAAAAGCAATGATAATCTATCCATAAATTCTAAAATATATATACCTATGCCACTAAAAATTTAAATATATATAACCACATTGTCATGGCTCATGAATTTTACCGAATTAGCCCTATTGTCATGGCTCATGGGCTCACCCAAGTTGACAAGTAAATCAAATATAAAAAAGCTTCTTTGGATGGTTTGCAAGGTTTAACATGTTTTTAAAGATGAGGACAAATATTAAAGCTATAGAAAAACCATTCACACGCTCATCAATGAAAAGGTAACAATATTTAATCATTTAGAACTTTACTTTGTTAATTAAGATAAACTCAAAAAATAATTAATCTCTTGAAAAGCTAACTACAAATCATTTAAGATTTAACTTTTGAATTTTGATCAACAATCATACCTTTTGACATATATCTATATCGATATAAATATTCAGACATATAGACATTCATTTCATTACCTAATATAACATTTATTTTTACCTGCTTTCTCAAGCGATTTTGCATTTAGGGGATCCAGTGAGCGTGACAATGAAAGTCTGTGTTAAAACTTTGAATGGCAACCAGTTCGATATAGAGGTTCATCCCACTGATAATGTTTTAAATGTTAAGAAACAAATAGAGCAATTTAAAGGCTCGGGAACATATCCAAGTGAACAGCAGTTACTGATTTATAAGGGGAAGGTCCTCAACGATGAAAACACCATCAAAGAAATCAATGTTGTGGAGGATAGTTTCCTAGTAGTCATGCTGTATAAGAAACCCCGTCATCTACAAAGCAAATCCCGCCATCTGTTTCCTCAAGTCCAGCACAGGAACCCGTATTACAGGTGCAAGCTTCTAGCTCTCAGCTTCCATCTTCGCCTCTGCAACCCATAAAGTTGCAAACCCTAAATTTCCAATTGCCACCACCTCCACCTGCCTCAGAACAAGTTGGGCCTAATACAACTCCACTAAATCTTTTCCAACAAGATCTCCCCAATTTGAACAATGAAGCAGGGGCTCTTCCTGACTTTCTAGTTAGCCACCCACAGTTCTTGGAGATGTTGCAGACTATTTCAAATTATCAACAAGATGAGGCTGATACGGAATCAGAGTCTGACACCGAAAATGAACGAGATGAAATGGATTCCGATAGAATTTCTGAAAACGAGTCAGATGAAGCTGATTCGGCTGTCTTAATTTCGGAAGAGGAACTGTTCAAGGATATAAAATTAAATCAAGACGAGCGTGAGGCAGTAGAGCGTCTAGAAACCGTGGGCTTTGATCGTGCGAGTGTTCTTGAGGCTTTTTTGGTTTGTGACAGAAATGAGCTCTTGGCTGCAAACTATCTTTTGGAGCATGCCGGGCGACAATGAAAAGTGACCAAAGAAGACTTATGCAGGAAGTCTTTTATTAATCTTTTAATTTAAGGCTTTTTTTATTTTATTTTTATAACCTTAATTCCATAAGGTGTCTGTTTTTTCTTGCAATGTTGTTATTGTTTTAATCTTGACATGTAAAGTACCTAGCATTTCAATACCAAAAAAAAAAAGCTTTTCCTAACCTCTTACAAATTTAATTTTTATCTTTCTTACCAATGCTAAAATCACACTCTTTACAATTTTGACCATTACTTTACCGTTGAACATTTTTAACACCATACAAGGAATTAGATTATTCAGTAAGAGAGGTGCATAGTGTGAGGTATTTGCTTCTTACTTAGCTACTGTACCCCTAGTGTTAGGTATTTGAACAAGTTAAGGTTCATATACCTAGTGTACCCCTCACTAGACTGGGAATGGTCTTTTCTGCTAATCCGATGTCGTTGGTTAAGGTCTTTAAAGGTCTTCTTAACAGTTAGAATATGTTAAAGCATTATCCCCTATTAATTTGTTCGTCATAAAGCTTTATTATGCAGGCAGCATTCATATCTATACTTGGAGTAGTTTTTGCTTATAAATTCCAGAACCATAAAAAGAAGGGGGGCGGTCAATACAAAGCCATGACAGGTTAAGAATGTTTAGGTTTTCTTTTACATAGATTGATACACAGGGATTTCCGCGCTCCAAGGTTTGTAATTTAAGGTATTAACACTGGGCACATGAATGCAGGCCAAAACATTCCTGCACTATGCTCTTAATGCACCTGTACGTCCCTCGTTTTTCTGGCAATCCTCTTGGAGCGTTCGATCTGGTAAGCAAGGTTATTAAGAAAATCGTATCACCGAGCTTTACATAAAGAGAGGACCCGAGAGCGTTGACCCAGGGACTAATGTTTTATCCGGAGCGTCGGTAATGTTCTTGGTAACACACTTACTGCAGAGTCTCTGGAAAATCGTGGATTTTGCTGGCGCCCAAAACATCAAGTGTTAAATAATAAAGGTGGCGAACCTGGCCCTCGGCGCCTCCAACACACCCGTCTTCGTCAATGTTTAGGCTCATGGTCACTTCCGGACCTCGGAGAGGTAACCACCTTGATGAAGAAGCAGTTGGAGGAAATTTATCACTAGTCTCCCCTTTCCATTCTAAGGCTCTCCAAGTTTTAATTAAACCTTAACGTGGTGTGGTTGAGGAGAGAAGAACCAAAACTACCCTAAACCTGCAGAAGGAGAAGACCGATCTTAGTCTTTGAGGACCAGCTTCCTCGTGGCTTGCAGAAAATCCTTCTGGTGCTAACGGGGATGCGGTGAGTCGTGATACAATAATTTAGTTTGTAAAAGATTTTTAAATAAATTCTTGGGTACTGGCTTTTAACAAAATCGCATTCACTCACACCCTGGTAAGTAGTAAAAGTCTGATTCTGTGCTCCTTCCCTGCTGTTGTGACTCGGCAACAAGGTAATCTCCAAAGAAGGAGATCTACGAGGAGAATGGTGGTTTTGATTGGTCTTTCGGCAGAACTGCCAGTAAACCTCTTTTATGCAATTTTTCCGGGATTGCATCCCTTATTAAGGGAATGTACCAGATGAATGGCTACCGTCTCAACATTTAATTGTTACTCTGTAATATGGATACATTTCTCTTTAAGATTCTGCCAGAGGCACTATGCTAAGGTCGAGGTGAGCTCACTTGCCTCTGTTGATAAATCGCCTCTAATGTGTGAATGAGAGCTTAACTAGTTTGATCTGTATACTTGACAGTTGTAACGATAACACCCTCACGGGCTTGGGTGTCTTAGATTGAATTGCTTAGTGCTTTAAGTTATTTCATATAGATTACTGAGGGTTTTCAAAACTAGCACGTTCTGGCCGTAGCATAGACTAAGAGTGTATTTTTCGTTTTTCAATAATGATTTTGAAGTGGACTTCTGGGTTTATAGTTAATCCAGGGTTTTTGTATAAGAAGATGCTTTCACTGAGTAACATTTATGGTGTAACTTATGCTGTATAAAAACTATGCAAATCGATATTGAATGTTGCTATGAGTCCCGGAAAAAAAATCTTCCTTAGGTATCTGCATCTTTACTTTTATAGATTATCTGGAAGTTTAAGTGTGTAAAAAAATAAATAATGGAATGATATCCCTTTAAAATTTTCCATCAGAGAACCCGATTCATAGGTAGGTATAAACCGTTTGTGAGTGGAAAAAATTCGCTTATCTCGGATAGTCAATTTGTGCCCAAAACCTCTGGGCATAGGCGTTTATGCACAGCATTAGATTCTTTCCACCGGCTGTAACGGTTGTTAAAAGGTGGGCTTCGAAAAACCTTTTTACTTATCTTGTGGTTATTTGATTAAACCTGGTTAATCTTCTTCACTCGCTGGAAAGGTAATTTTTACGATTTCCTAGTTCTTTTTTAATCTCGAACTTTCAAAATACTGATAAACTCATAACTACTTCTCTGGTATAACCCTATGGTAACGGCCTCTGCAACCGGTAAAGTTGCAAACACTAAATTTCCAATTGCAACCACCTCCACCTGCCTCAGAACAAGCTGGCCTTAATACAACTCCACTAAATATTTTCCAACAGGATCTCCCCAATTTGAACACTGAAGCAGGGCTCTTCCTGACTTTGGAGATGTTGCAGACTATTTTAAATTATCAACAAGATGAGGCTGATACAGAATGAGAGTGTGATACCCAAAACGAGGCTGATACGGAATGAGAGTGTGATACAAACGAATTTCAGATAGAATTTCTGAAAACCAGTCAAATGAAGCCGATTTTGTTGTCTTCATTTCGGAAGAGGAACTGTTCAACGATATAAACTTAAATCAAGACGATCTGGAGGGAGTCGAGCGTCTAGAGGCTTTTTTAGTTTGTCTTCTTGGCTGCAAACTATCTTTTGGACAATGAAAAGTGACCAAAGAAGACTTATGCACGAAGTAGTTTATTAATATTTTAATTTAAGGCTTTTTTTTGTAGCTGCTAAAGAAACTCAATGTTGTTATATTAATCATTTTTATAACTGTAATCCCATAAGGTGTCTCTTTATTTTCTATTTAGGGATGGTTTTATTGCATTTTTTTTAATTTATGGACCTTACAATTTAAGAAAAGAGAGGTAGTTGGTTGTTTTCTAAAGTTAAAACCAATTAAAAAAAATATGAAATTAATTTTTATTAAAATAAATATAGTTATTTATTTATTTATTCACTCACTAATTTGAAGAAAGAAGTTAATACCATAAACCATTATCATAAACTAGTATACCAAACAAATAAGATATGAATTGGAATTCCACTTTAAACATTGTACTAAATGTATTTTGTAAATATACTATAGTTCATAAATAATGTGGCCTTTAGATTGATAAGAAAAACAACTATTCCACAGATTCATAGTGCACCTTTGATGACAAATCTCATCCAAGGTAGCAAGAAAAAAACCGGTAATAATTTATTCCTTAAGATCAATTGCTATACACCTTGGTGTACCACTAAATGAATTGTGTGAGCAATTTAGGATCGAAGAAAGGGCCAAGGAGTTTTATGAGTTAAAGCTTGGGTCCATGACTATGAAAGACTTAAACAGCAAGTTCTTAAGTATGTTAAGGTATGTGCCGTATTTAGTTGATAAGAAACCTAAAGTACAGCGGTCTCTCAGCTGCTTGCCATACCATATAAAAGAAATAATCAAATATGATAACCCCAAAACTCTAGAAGAAGCTATGCGAAAAGCTAATTTCTGTTTTGAACATAATAAAAAGAAGGAAGGAATAGCCAATTGGAAGGCTAAAAAGAATGGTAATGAGTCTGAATTCAAGAAAAAAGAGTTTGTACCTCAGAAAAATTTCAGGAATAACAAGAACGGAAACCATTCTAATAGTAAGAACTTCGAGGGGAGTAAAAATGGTGCTTCAAATAAATCCAATAACTTCAAGGGCAGCAAGGAGGTTTCTAACAATCATGGAAATTTTACTAAGAATTTCGAACGGAAGGAACGTGTTAAGTGTTGGGAGTGCAATGGACCACACTATGCTTTAGTTTGCCCAAACTCGAAGAAGCCAAACAACAATATTCATACAATACAAGATAAAATGATTGTTGGAGACTTTGCAAGGACCATGCCCCGAATCAATGCAGCATTGGAGAATCGCCAAGCTGATTACCAAACTTCCATGGTGGAAGTAGAAGGTATGGTTAACAAAACCCCTGTAACTATTCTAATAAATCCACGTGCAAGTCTTAGTTATATTTCACCACAAATAGTAAAAAGTTTAATCTAACTATTGAAAAGTTTGATAACTCTTGGCTAGTTCAACTAGCCACAGGGGAAAAAAGGAAGGTAAACTGCTATGTTAAGGAATGTGCTTTAGATATGAATGATTTTAAAACTTCTATTAAATTAAATGTTCTGCCACTTGGCTAGTATGACATACTTATAGGTATGGACTGGTTAGAACAACACAGGGTAGTTTTAAACTGTTTTGATAAAACGTTTACATGTGTAAATAATAATGAACAGCCTGTAATAGTTAAAGGTATTCCTAGGAAGACTGTAATCAGGAAGATTTCTTCCTTACAGCTCAAAAGAGAACTCACGAAAGGGTGTAAATCCTATGCTGTAACTATCACAAATGAGGCGAGTAAATTTGGAAAAGATAAAATAAAAATAGAGGATAATCCCGTGTTAAATGAATTTATTGATGTTTTTTCAGACGAAATTCCACGATTACCTCCTAGGAGGAAACCGGATTTCACAATAGAGCTCATACCAGGTGCTATACCTAGCTCGAAAGCTCCATACCGTATGAATATTCTGGAACTTAACGAATTAAAATCACAATTAAAGGAATTAATCGATAAGAAATATATTCGTCCTAGTGTGTCCCCTTGGGGAGCACGAGTAATCTTTGTTAAGAAGAAAGAAGGAACTACGCGACTTTGCATAGATTACCGTCAACTTAATAAAATGACAATTAAAAACAGATATCCGTTGCCCCGCATAGATGATCTGTTTGATGAGCTACATGGAGCTAGGGTGTTCTCTAAGATAGACCTCAGATCAGGCTATCACCAGGTGAGAATAAAAGAAGACGACATATTCAAAACAACTTTGAGAACTAGGTATGGACATTACGAATTTGTTGTAATGCCATTCAGGCTTACTAATGCTTGAGCCGTCTTTATGTGTCTAATGAACAACATAATGCATAAATACTTAGATAAGTTTGTTGTTGTATTCATCGACGGAATCTTAATCTATTATAAAAATGAAGAGGAACATAAGGAACATTTACAGATAGTCTTACAAGAACTGCGAGAGCAACAGCTCTTTGGGAAGTTCAGTAAGTGTGATTTCTTCAGGGATGAAGTCCAGTACTTAGGTCACGTGGTGACTAAAGAAGGGATTTCAGTTGATCCTGAAAAGATTAGGGCAATTGAAGATTGGCCAGTACCAAAAGACGTGACAGATGTTAGGTCTTTAATGGGAATCACCGGTTATTACTGGAGATTCATAGAAGGCTTTTCAAAAATAGCCAACCCAATCACTTCCTTGCAAAAGAAAGGCAAGAAATTCGATTGGAATTTAAAATGCAAAGAAAACTTTAAGAAACTAAAAAATTTATTAACAACTGCGCCTATTCTAAGAATAGCGGATCTCAATAAGGATTTCATGGTTTGCACCGATGCTTGTAATGACGGTCTAGGTGGAGTACTAACTCAGGATGGGCATGTCATTGCCTATGAGTCCAGGAAGCTAAATATCCATGAAAAGAATTATGCCACGTATGATTTAGAGCTCGCTGTTCTTATTCATGCCTTAAAAATGTGGCGACACCACTTAATAGGCAGAAAGTTTACTTTAATGACTGATAATAAAGGTCTGAAATACCTTTTAGATCAGCCTAACTTAAATGCAAGGCAAGCCATATGGTTAGCCTTCCTAAGTGAATACGATTTCGAAATTCAACACATAAAAGGAAAATAAAATAAAGTAGCTGATGCTCTGAGCAGAAATGCAAAATTAAATTTTACAACAGCAATCGGTAGTTATAATTCTGATTTAAATGAACAGCTAGCTGAAGGGATAAAATTGGATGAAAATTATCAAAAATTACAAGCTACAGCTAAAGAAGAACCCACAGAAAGTTTAATTAAGCGTTATAGTCTGAATAAAGATGGATTTTTATTGTTTAAGGACAAAGTGTATGTGCCAAATGTGTCTAAAGTTAAATTGCTGATTCTGGATGAAGTGCATAGAACCCCTTATTCAGGGCATCCAGGCTACGAGAAGACTGTCACCATGTTGAGAAAAGATTATTTTTGGCCTAATATGAAATCTGAAGTAGCTGAGTATATAGCTAGATGTTTGGACTGTCAACAAGTGAAGACAGAACATCAACATCCAGCTCGGTTGTTGCAACCATTACCTACCCCTAGCTGGAAGTGGGAAATAATCAGCTTAGATTTCATTACTAGATTACCCAGAAATCAAAATCAGAATGATTCAATTATGGTGGTAGTGGATAAATTAAGTAAAGTAGCACATTTTATTCCTGTTAAAACCACTTTTAAGGCTGCAAATATAGCAGACATTTTCTTAAAACAGATTTTTTGGCTACATGGTGTACCGAAGGTTATTATTTCAGACAGGGATCATAAATTCATAGGGAATTTCTGGAAATCCTTGTTTAAAGGATTAAACACCACACTGAATTTCAGCACCTCTTTCCATCCTCAAACGGACGGACAGACTGAAAGAGTTAATCAGGTGTTGGAGGATCTGTTAAGAATGTACGTCAAGGATCAGCCAAGTAAGTGGGAGGATTACTTGTATTTAGCAGAATTTGCATACAATAACAACTATCAATCATCAGCTAAGTTCAGTCCTTTTGAAATTATGTATGGGCGTAAATATAACACTCCTATCTCCTGGAATAATCCAGTAGATAGATTAGTGTTGGGACCTGAATTATTAAAGAAATGGAACAGATTGTAAAACAAGTGCAGGAGAACTTGAAGGTTGCCCACGATCGGCAAAAGAGCCAAGTAGATTTGAAAAGAAGTCCTAAAGAGTTCCAGGTGGGTGAGCATGTGTTCATAAAGGTAAGACCAAATAAGAGCTCCGTAAGATTGGGGAGTTGTGCAAAATTAGCACCACGTTACTGTGGTCCATTTGAAATTTTATCTAGAGTTGGTCAAGTAGCATATCAGCTAGCGTTACCACCTAATTTAAAAGTACACAATGTTTTTCATATTTCTATTCTGAAAAAGTATGTTCATTATGCTACTCATGTGATTGATTGGAACGTTGTACAGATAGAACCAGAAGGGGAAGTTCTGGTGGAACCGGATTGTATCCTCGGGAGGAGGGAAATTACTCTGCGGATCCACACAATTGGACAGCTGAAGGTGCAATGGAAGCACCTTAGTCCTGAAGAAGCTACTTGGGAACTCGAAAGTAAGATGTGGGAAGCATACCCGAATCTGTTCCAGGAGGTTCCCGAGAAAGAAGAATAAGTAACATCAAGGACGATGTTACATTTTAAGAGGGTGTGTATGTCACATACCCCAATTTTGTAAAATTATGTAATTTGTTTTATTATATTTCTGAGACATAATGTTAAATTTAATCCTAAGTAGGGATTGATGAATCAGCAGAGTCAACAGTAATGGAGTGTAATTCAGAATATTTTATTATTAATAAATAAATTATGGAGACAACAGCATGGGAGAGGTGTTAAAAGAGGTTACTGGTCAAACTGGTGGACGGAACTAGGTGGCAAGGCAAAAGACAAATGGCAGCATCATCAAACACTTCCTAAGTTGCAGGTGGCAACTTCCCTATATTTGGGGTCATGATTCCCCAAGAAAGTGGAATCAGAGCAGGTGGCTCATTAAATGACAGTTAACCCAACAAAGACTTAGGCAATCTTTTAAAAAGTACTCAATGAAGAGAGCTGAGGGTGCTCAGATTTTATTCCAGAGAGAATTCATCCACGTGAATGTTATTCAGTAATTTCATTGAGGAAAGAGTGAAAAACAGTAAGGAAGTGCTCTGAGTGGATTGCTGCAGTAACTTGATTTTATTTTACAGCTTTTGCTCGGAAAACTTGCTGATAGGTTCTGTATTTAGACTGAGTTTGAGGACTAATATCTGACATTGCTGCACCTAGTTCCAGCCAGGGAGACCAGAGCAAGCTCGGGGGTCCTAAGAAGTTGTTGTCTGAACGCTCTCTAGGAGTTGGTAGGGAGTAACGACCTCCCATTGCTGTTGTTGTCCACATCTTAAACAGGTTCTGTCATTCATTTCTTTATGTTTTTTGAGTATGAATGGATGGATGTTATGTTTATTTATATGTCTGAGTAGTTAGTTAGTTTTAGTAAAGTTAGTATCTCAGAATATCAGTAGTTAAACCTGTTAGTAGTTACTGTTTTTCTCCACATCTGCTATCACCAGACCGTACTCCATCACAGTATCTCAGTGTTTAGAAGTAGTATTCTTTTGAACTAAGCTTCCTATTTTTACTTACACTTGCTACGAGTGTTTTTACAGATTCATAGTTTATCTTTCTACAATCTTAAAATTTATTCCTAGCACTGTATCTTCGTTTTCTGTAAATACTAGCTGTAAATAAAAAAAAAATTAGATTAAGTATCTTTGCAGTTTAGGTTCTATAATTGTTATTTTCTAGTTTAAAAAGGATTTAACCTTATAGAGTTAAAATAAAAACACTACTAATAGTAGGATGTAATTATTTATCTGTTACTTATCTATTTGATGTTACAGTTAAATTCTATTAGTATTATTGTGCATTATAGCTAAGAATGCAATTATCCAAATTACTGTATACTCATTTATTTAGCTAAGTTAAGCATATTTTCATAACTGTTATTCTATTTTTAAATCTAGTAAATGAATGCTATCATATACACAGGTATTTATATAGATAGATATATAAAAATATACTTTATTATTAAATAAGTATTATAAAGAAATATTCAAATGTTATAACTAAATAAAGAACCCAAACTAAATATTGGGTAAATAACATTAGAATAACAATCGTAGTAACATTGAGAAGAAATAATATTATTATTGTATTACCAATAATATATCTTTATTTTTACATTATAAACAAATAACATTCAAAATAGTATATTATTATACAATTAAAACTTATTTTGTTTATACTCACAATGTAAATAAATAAAGTTTATATATGAACTAGTTACACACTCTGCATTATAAGTAAATAAATATTATTTAAAGACAATAGTAAAATTTAATAAGAATACAACAGGTCTTTTTAATTCAAAAAGGATTACACTTACTTTTATAGTTTCTACATCAATAGAAGTCACGATATAAAGCCTGCATGGAAAAACTTAATCACAAATTTATTAAACAATAAGCTGGAAAGTACTTTATGTACAGAACTCTTTTATACTAAAATAAACTACAGTATTATAACACAATCTACAATAATACAAGAAAATAGTAATAACAGATACGATATTGGTATAAGGGTATAAACCCTATATACATTTATAATTTAAGAAGTTAATACATACAGTAACATCGTAAAAGAATTTATTAATAGTAATATAACAAATTATATAGAACCGTAAGTTGCTCGGTAGTCCAGCTTAAGAGTTTTGACTTCTTCAGTAATCTAATTATTATAATCCTTCACTGCCAACTAGGGTTAAACCTAGTGACACTTTAAGTACTCAAAAAAATTATTTAATAAAGAGAAGAATTAGTAATATTCTTCTTACAGTTGGGTTATTAAATAAAACATAGTAAGTATTCTTTTATCTAAATTCCTTCAATACTGTGATCTAGAAGAAATGCAAGAGAGGGAAGCAGTTTCCAAAATTTCATAATAACTGAGGGTAAAACCCTACCCTTTTTCAATAATCAAAAGAATAATTGTAACTCTCTTTCATTTAATAACCTATAGCAGTAACAAAAATATACATGAAGGCTCACAGCCTGCAACTCTACAAACAAAGTAAACGCAAAGGCTTACAGCCTGTTAAGTTTTTAAACCAAACAATAATTACAAATAGGGTCTTACACTCACGGCCGTAGCTGGAGAGCTCTGTTTAAGAGCTAGGGTTTTACCCACAATGTTAAAAACTTAAAAAACAAACAACCCAAAATCCATGGAGGTCGACGAGGGCTACATCGACCAAACCAACGCAATCTCTTAAGGTTTCAGACAAAGATGATAAGTCATGGAAAGATCAAGGCTTACTGTGGTCATGGAGCTGTAACCCTCATTCTAGTGTAAGCGAAGAAGAGAAGCAGATGCACCTGCAAAGAAAACGATTACACAGTGATTGTTAGCAACGGTTTAAAATATAGAAGAATTATATTAACATATAAATTACTGTATAGTAAAGACAACAGGATAGTGGTTACCTTTTTGGTTGGTAGCCCTCACAGCGAAGCTGCGACCACTTCGAGCAAGGAGATTGCCATTCGATAGCAAAAGAATGATGTTAACTCGCTCAACCTCTAACAGCATAAAGGAAACCCCAGCGAATCGATGGAGAAGGTAAAAACCCTACAACTGCAATGTTCACTCTTTTAACTATTACACAGCCAGTTGGTAGAACTAGCCAGGCCTATTTGAAAAAATAATCACTCTTGACGGTTCAGAAAAAAGGTTGGACTGTCATCAACCCGAGCCAAGTCAAACAATGGCGGTTTCACAGAGGCAAACAACAAGTTTATAAACACTCTAAATCACCATCACAGTGCGGTAACTGATCTCGCGAGGAGCTGGAGCAGCAAGAGGACAATGGCGGACAACACCACAACAAAATAATCCAGAAGAGCCTGTAGAGCGGCCAAAGGCCCGAGGGCAAAAAGGGAAATGGCGAGTTAGGGTTAAATCAACCTCTTTATAGCGCCAAAGTATGGCTGTCATGCAACCACGTAACACTTTTAATAATTGGTATAAAATAGGCTATCATTCCAAAGTCCACGACTATTGAATGATTTTCACAACCAAATCATCACTGGAAGGTCGATAGGAAGTTTTATACCTTGGTATAACCTACATCACTTTGTCAACAATGCATCATTAGTACAATGTATATATATCTTGCATGCTACATTATGTTTGTACCTAGCCTCGTTACACAAGCATAGAAATTTGTTTATGTTAACAAGGGATTATAGAATAATAAATTATGGTTATAATTTAGTTGTTATAGTCCACAACTACGATGCCAACTATTTGGTTTTTCAAAAGAAAATAATAAACATAACTACTTTTTGAAGTATATACAATTAATGGTGTTTCTATTATGTTATTCATAATTTGATGTGGTTTGTCCTAGTACATAATTTAGATATTTATGGATAGAGAGATAACTCTTCATTGTTATGGTCATAACACCCTTTGGTGACAAATAGACTTTGTCACTCTCCAAACTCAGGGTTTATAAAAGACTTCATAAGTAAGGTAGTATAGATAACTTGAATGCTCTTTCTATCTTCTTTGTTTGTTAATTTAGTCTTGAGACATCATAAAAGGATCGAAGATGATTAGTTTAGGATTGATTCTAATAGTAATTGGTTTTCAACCCAATAATAATCTTGGAATGAGTTCAGTATTCTAAAAGAATGTAGACTTTTAAACTATAAAAGTCATACTTGTTTCGAATCATAGATCTTAAATGCTTCAGTAAGGAAAATTATGCATCGATTTTAATAATATTCCTCATTAGTTGAAAAACTAAATAGGATGCAATCTAAGCATGGAATATTATTATTATAACTTTGACCAAAAGAAGTAAACCTCTGAAGCTGTGATCTTTCTACCGTGCTAGCTGTTAAGTAAAGAAATATTAAATACGTTTTTATACTTATCTTCAGAATGGACATTTAAGGGTTTTTCGTACTTGTAAATTTACTAAACTTTATGTTACTTTAGGGAATATTTCTCTACTATTTTTATGTGAAAAATGCAATTCTTTTTAGTCTCAAAGGAAAATTTAGCAGTAGTAAAAATAATACCTTGAGAAGCATGGTATTTCTGTCAAGCATGTATAAACTTTTACTAATCAAATTGTATGCAGAAATCTATACTGTAAACTTCTGAGACTTGTTTGCTTTGAACCATACTTCTTACCTGTATACCTGTAATAGAAGGACACTGCTGCGTTAGCTCGAAAGCTAAGTAAGCCCCGCCCTTCACGACAAACCACCTTGTGTCGTAAACAGAAAAACAATCAATAACTGAAAAATAAACTGATCCTTAA
The DNA here is from genome assembly GCA_001517045.1 of Pseudotsuga menziesii. Taxonomy (NCBI): domain Eukaryota; kingdom Viridiplantae; phylum Streptophyta; class Pinopsida; order Pinales; family Pinaceae; genus Pseudotsuga; species Pseudotsuga menziesii. The sequence continues at coordinate 108,846 of LPNX011208771.1, read as the reverse complement.
AGTACAGAGTAAATAAATAATCATTCAGTTACAATTCAAGTAGCATAAACTAATCAAACAGTTAATGACTGCATTAATGTGATTATATGTTATTTTAAAAAGTTTTAAATTTTTCGAAATTTTTGGGGTTTTGACATGTGGTATCAGAGAATGGTTCAAACATTAGGCCTTGATGTGGCCCAATTACTTTCCGTAGAACAGTAAAAATAATATACTAACCTGTATTTTGTTTTATGTGAAAAGCAGAAAACTATTTTTTTTCTGAATCTAACAGGAAGGTATGGAGAACTTAGGAGAATATGCTAAGGAGGAATCTCCAAGCACTGAGACCAGACAAATGTCCAGAGAACCTGTGATTAAGGAGGTAACTACTTACTCCTCAGAGTTGATGCAGACCATAAAGAGTTTAAAGACTGAAATAGAAACAGTCGAAAAGGATAATGAAAGAATTCTGAAGACTCAAGAGGAGTTAAATCAAATTCTGATAGAGAAATTTCAGACTGAAGGGAAAAATAGAAGGTCTGAATCTGAAGAAGCTAGCCATCAAAAAGGGTCCAAAAAGATGAAACTAGCTAAATCTGATAGCAGTTCATCATCAGAAGGAAATAAGGAACAACAGAGCTATTACACTACTAGTGATAGTAGTGAGGCCGAGTTGTATAAAAGGAAGAAAAAGTAGAGGCCTTATGAAGAGATTTCTGGGGAGTTCAAGAAAATAAAACCCCCAACTTTCAATGGAGATACGGAAAAAGGAGAAGAGGCAGAATCCTGGTTATCCGGGATGAGAAAATATTTTCAGATTTATAATTATTCAAATCAGCTGAAGGCGAGAATGACCATGTATAACATTTCTGGAAAGGTAGATATATGGTGGCAAGATTTGAAGAGGGTTAAGGGGATTAAATAAAAAGAGGTCAATTGGAGTACTTTTAAAAGGTACTTCAAGAAGAAGTTTCTGTCTGAACAATACTATGAAGAAAGGGCCAAGGAGTTTTATGAGTTAAAGCTTGGGTCCATGACTATGAAAGACTTAAACAGCAAGTTCTTAAGTCTGTTAAGGTATGTGCCGTATTTAGTTGATGACAAACCTGAAGTATAGAAGTTTCTCAGTTGCTTTCCATACCATATAAAAGACATAATCGAATATGATAACCCAAAACTTTGGAAGAATCTATGTGAAAAGCTAATTTCTATTTTGAATAGAATAAAAAGAAGGAAGGAATAGGCAATTGGAAGGATAAAAAGAATGGTAATCAGTCTGAATTCAAGAAAAAGGAGTTTGTACCTCAGAAAAATTTCAGGAATAACAAGAACGGAAAGCATTCTAATGGTAAGAACTTTCAGGGAAGAAAAAATGGTGCTTCAAATAACTCCAATAACTTTAAGGGCGGCAAGGAGGTTTCTAACAATCATGGAAATTTTACTAAGAATTTCGAACGGAAGGAACCTGTTAAGTGTTGGGAGTGCAATGGCCCACACTATGCTTCAGTTTGCCCAAACCGGAAGAATCCAAACAACAATATTCATACAATACAAGATGAAATGACTATTGGAGACTTTGCAAGGACCATGCCCCGAATAAATGCAGCATTGGAGAATCGCCAAGCTGATTGCCAAACTTCAATGGTGGAAGTAGAAGGTATAGTTAACAAAACCCGTGTAAATATTCTAATAGATCTAGGTGCAAATCTTATTTATATTTCACCACAAATAGTAGAAAAGTGTAATCTGACTGTTGAAAAGTTTGATAACTCTTGGCTAGTTCAACTAGCCACAGGGGAAAAAAGGAAGGTAAACTGCTATGTTAAGGAATGTGCTTTAGATATGAATGATTTTAAAACTTCTGTTAAATTAAATGTTCTGCCACTTGGCTCGTATGACATACTTATAGGTATGGACTGGTTAGAACAACACACGGTAGTTTTAAATTGTTTTGATAAAACATTTACATGTGTAAATAATAATGAATAGCCTATAATAGTTAAAGATATTCCTAGGAAAACTGTAATCAGGCAGATTTTTGCCTTACAGCTGAAAAGAGCAGTGAGAAAATGGTGTAAAGCCTATGCTGTAACTATCACAGATGAGGCGAGTAAATCTGAAAAAGATAAAATAAAAATAGAGGATATTCCTGTGTTAAATGAATTTATTGATGTTTTTCCGGAGGAAATTCCAGGATTACCTCCTAGGAGGAAACTGGATTTCATAATAGAGCTGGTACCAGGTGCTGTACCTAGCTCGAAAGCTCCATACTGTATGAATATTCTGGAACTTAACGAATTAAAATCACAGTTAAAGGAATTAATCGATAAGAAATATATTCATTTTAGTGTGTCCCCTTGGGCAGCACTAGTAATCTTTGTTAAGAAGAAAGACGGACCTATGCGACTTTGCATAGATTACCATCAACTTAATAAAATGACAATTAAAAATAGATATACATTTCCCTGCATAGATGATCTGTTTGATTAGCTACGTGGAGCTACGGTGTTCTCCAAGATAGACCTGATATCAGGCTATCACCAGGTGAGAATAAAAGAAGAGGACATATTCAAGACAGCTTTCAGAACTAGGTATGGACATTACAAATTTGTCGTAATGCCATTCGGGCTGACTAATGCCCCAGCCATCTTTATGTGTCTAATGAACAACATATTGCATAAATACTTAGATAAGTTTGTTGTTGTATTCATCGACGACATCTTAATCTATTATAAAAATGAAGAGGAACATAAGGAACATTTACGGATAGTCTTACAAGAACTGCGAGAGAAGCAACTCTTTGCGAAGTTCGGTAAGTGTGATTTCTTCAGGGATGAAATCTAGTACTTAGGTCACGTGATGACTAAAGAAGGGATTTCAGTTGATCCTAAAAAGATCACGGCAATTGAAGATTGGCCAGTACCAAAAGACGTGACAGATGTTAGGTCATTCATGGGAATCACCGGTTATTACCGGAGATTCATAGAAGGCTTTTCAAAAATAGCCAACCCAATCACATCCTTGCAAAAGAAAGGCAAGAAATTTGATTGGAATTTAAAATGCGAAGAAAGCTTTAAGAAACTAAAAAATTTATTAACAACTACGCCTATTCTAAGAATAGTGGATCCCAATAAGGATTTCGTGGTTTGCACCGATGCTTGTAATGATGGTCTAGGCGGAGTACTAACTCAGGATGGGCATGTCATTGCCTATGAGTCCAGGAAGCTAAATATCCATGAAAAAAATTATGCCACTTATGATTTAGAGCTGACTGTTGTTATTCATGCCTTAAAAATGTGGCGACACCACTTAATAGGCAGAAAGTTTACTTTAATGACTGATAATAAGGGTCTGAAATACCTTTTAGATCAGCCTAACTTAAATGCAAGGCAAGCCAAATGGTTAGCCTTCCTAAGTGAATACGATTTCGAAATTCAACACATAAAAGGAAAAGAAAATAAAGTAGTTGATGCTCTGAGCAGAAATGCAAAAATTAAATTTTACAAGAGCAATCAGTACTTATAATTATGATTTAAATGAACAGCTAACTTAAGCGATAAAATTGGATGAAAATTATCAAAAATTACAAGCTACAACTAAAGAAGAACCCACAGAATGTTTAATTAAGGGTTATAGTCTGAATAAAGATGGATTTTTATTGTTTAAGGACAGACTGTATGTGCCAGATGTGTCTAAAGTTAAATTGCTGATTCTGGATGAAGTGCATAGAACCCCTTATTCACGGCATCCAGGCTGAGTAAAGATTATTTCTTGACTAATATGAAATCTGAAGTAGCTGAGTATATAGCTAGATGTTTGGACTGTCAACAAGTGAAGACAAAACATCAACATCCAGCTCGGTTGTTGCAACCATTGCCTATTCCTAGCTGGAAGTGGGAAATAATCAGCTTAGATTTCATTACTGCATTACCCAGAAATCAAAATCAGAATGATTCAATTATGGTGGTAGTGGATAAATTAAGTAAAGCATCACATTTTATTCCTGTTAAAACCACTTTTAAGGCTACAAATATAGCAGACATTTTCTTAAAACAAAATTTTCAGCTACATGGTGTACCGAAGGTTATTATTTCAGACAGGGATCCTAAATTCACAGGGAATTTCTGGAAATCCTTGTTTAAAGGATTAAACACCACACTGAATTTCGGAACCTCTTTCCATCCTCAGACGGACGGACAGACTGAAAGAGTTAATCAGGTGTTGGAGGATCTGTTAAGAATGTACGTCAAGGATCAGCTAGGTAAGTGGGAGGATTACTTGCATTTAGCAGAATTTGCATACAATAACAACTATCAATCATCAGCTAAGTTCAGTCCTTTTGAAATTATGTATGGGCGTAAATGTAACACTCCTATCTCCTGGAATAATCCAGTAGATATATTAGTGTTGGGACCTGAATTATTAAAAGAAATGGAACAGATTGTAAAACAAGTGCAAGAGAACTTGAAGGTTGCCCAGGATCGGCAAAAGAGCCAAGCAGATTTAAAAAGAACTCCTAAAGAGTTCGAGGTGGGTGAGCATGTGTTCATAAAGGTAAGACCAAAGAAAAGCTCCCTAAGGTTGGGGAGTTGTGCAAAATTAGCGCCATGTTACTGTGGTCCGTTTGAAATTTTATCAAGAGTTGGTCAAGTAGCATATCAGCTAGCGTTACCACCTAATTTAAAAGTACACAATGTTTTTCATATTTCTGTTCTGAAAAAAGTATGTTCATGATGCTACTCATGTGATTGATTGGAATGTTGTACAGGTAGAACCAGAAGGGGAAGTTCTGGTGGAACTGGATTGTATCCTCGGGAGGAGGGAAATTACTCTGCGGAACTGCACAATTGGACAGCTGAAGGTGCAATGGAAGCACCTTAGTCCTGAAGAAGCTACTTGGGAACTGGAAAGTAAGATGCGGGAAGCATACCCGAATCTGTTCTAGGAGGTTCCCAAGGAAGAAGAATAAGTAACATCGAGGAAGATGTTACATTTTAAGGGGGTGTGTATGTCACATACCCCAATTTTATAAAAATTATGTAATTTGTTTTATTATATTTCTGAGACATTATGTTAAATTTAATCCTAAGTAGGGATTGATGACTCAGCAGAGTCAACAGTAATGGAGTGTAATTCAGAATATTTTATTATTAATAAATAAATTATGGAGACAACAGCATGGGAGAGGTGTTAAAAGAGGTTACTGGTCAAATTGGTGGATGGAACTAGGTGGCAAGGCAAAAGACAAGTTGCAGCATCCTCAAACACTTCCTAAGTTGCAGGTGGTAACTTCCCTATATTTGGGGTCATGATTCCCCAAGAAAGTGGAATCAGAGAAGGTGGCTCATTAAATGACAGTTAACCCAACAAAGACCTAGGCAATCTTTTAAAAAGTACTCAATGAAGAGAGCTGAGGCTGCTCATATTTTATTCTAGAGAGAATTCATTCAGGTGAATGTTATTCAGGAATTTCATTGAGGAAAGAGGGAAAAATAGTAAGGAAGTGTTATGAGTGGATTGCTGCAGTAATTTGATTTTATTTTACAGCTTTAGCTGGGAGGACTTGCTGATAAGTTCTGTATTTAGACTGAGTTTGAGGACTGGTATCTGACATTGCTGCACCTAGTTCCAGCCAGGGAGACCAGAGCAAGCTCGGGGGTCTTGAGAATTCACTGTCTGAGCGCTCTCCAGGAGTTGGTAGGGAGGAACGGCCTCCCATTACTATTGTTGTCCATAGCTTAAACAGGTTATTTCATTCATTTCTTTATGTTTTATGAGTATGAATGGATGTATGTTATGTTTATTTATATGTTTGAGTAGTTAGTTAGTTTTAGTAAAGTTAGTATCTCAGAATATCAGTAGTTAAACCTGTTAGTAGTTACTGTGTTTTTCCACATCTGGTATCACCAGAACGTACTCCAGCACAATATTTCAGTGTTGAGAAGTGGTATTCTTCTAAACTGAGCTTCCTATTTTTACTTACAGTTGCTACGAGTGTTTTTACAAATTCATAGTTTATCTTTCTACAATCTTAAAAGTTATTCCTAGCACTGTATCTTCGTTTTCTGTAAATACTAGCTGTAAATAATAAAAAAAATAGATTAAGTATCTTTGCAGTTTAGGTTCTATAATTGTTATTTTCTAGTTTAAAAAGGATTTAACCTTATAGAGTTAAAATAAAAAAACTACTGACTGTAGGATGTAATTATTTATCTGTTACTTATCTATTTGATGTTACAGTTAAATTCTATTAGTATTAGTCTGCATTATAGCTAAGAATGCAATTATCCAAATTACTGTATACTCATTTATTTAGCTAAGTTAAGCATATTTTCATAACTGTTATTCTATTTTTAAATCTGGTAAATGAATGCTATCATATACACACGTATTTATATAGATAGGTACATAAAAATATACTTTATTATTAAATAAGTATTATAAAGAAATATTCAAACGTTATAACTAAATAAAGAACCCTAACTAAAGATTGGGTAAATAACATTAGAATAACAATCGTAGTAACATTGAGGAGAAATAATATTATTATTGTATTACCAATAATATATCTTTATTTTTACATTATAAACAAATAACATTCAAAATAGTATATTATTATACAATTAAAACTTATTTTGTTTATACTCAGAATGTAAATAAATAAAGTTTATATATGAACTAGTTACACACTGTGCATTATAAGTAAATAAATATTATTTAAATACAATAGTAAAATTTAATAGGAATATAACACGTCTTTTTAATTCAAAAAGGATTACACTTACTTTTATAGTTTCTACATCAATAGAAGTTAGGATATAAAGCCTGCATGGAAAAACTTAATAACAAATTTATTAAACAATAAGCTGGAAAGTACTTTATGTACAGAACTCTTTTATACTAAAATAAACTACAGTATTATAACACAATCTACAATAATACAAGAAAATAGTAATAACAGATACAATATTGGTATAAGGGTATAAACCCTATATACATTTATAATTTAAGAAGTTAATACATACAGTAACATCGTAAAATAATTTATTAATAGTAATATAACACATTATACAGAACCGTAAGTTTCTCAGTAGTGGAACTTAAGAGTTTTAACTTCTTCGGTAATCTAATTATTATAATCCTTTACTGCCAACTAGGGTTAAACCTAGTGACACTTTAAGTACTTAAAAAAATTATTTAATAAAGAGAAGAATTAGTAATATTCTTCTTACAGCTGGTTTATTAAATAAAACATAGTAAGTATTATTTTATCTAAATTCCTTCAATACTGTGATCAAGAAGAAATGCAAGAGAGGGAATTAGTTTCCAAATTTTCATAATAACTGAGGGTAAAACCCTACCCTTTTTCAACAATCAAAAGAATAACTATAACTCTGTTTCATTTAATAACCTGTAGCAGTAACAAAAATATACATGAAGGCTCACAGCGTGTAACTCTACAAACAAAGTAAACGCAAAGGCTTACAGCCTGTTAATTTTTTAAACCAAAGAATAATTACAAACAGGGTCTTACACTCACGGCCGTAGCTGGAGATCTCTGTTTAAGAGCTAGGGTTTTACCCACAATGTTAAAAACTTTAAAAACAAACAACCCAAAATCCATGGAGGTCGATGAGGGCTGCATCGACGAAACCAGCGCAATCTCTTAAGGTTTCAGACAAAGATGATAAGCCGTGGAAAGACCAAGGCTTACCATGGTCATGGAGTCGTAATCCTCATTCCAGTGTAAGCGAAGAAGAGAAGCAGATGCACCTGCAAAGAAAACGATTACATAGTGATTGTTAGCAATGGTTTCAAATATAAAACAATTATATTAACATATAAATCATTGTACAGTAAAGACAATAGGATAGTGGTTACCTTTTTTGTTGGTAGCCCTCACAGCGAAGCTGCGACCAGTTCCAGCAAGGAGATTGCCTTTCGATAGCAAAAGAATGATGTTAACATGCTCAGCCTCTAACAACATAAAGGAAACCCTAGAGTGAATCGACGGAGAAGGTAAAAACCCTACAGCTGCAATGTTCACTCTTTTAACTATTACACAGCCAGTTGGTAGAACGAGCCACGCCTATTTGGAAGAATAATCACTCTTGAGGGTTCAGAAAAAGGTTGGACTATCATCAACCTGAGCCAAGTCAAACAATGGCGGTTTCACAGAGGCAAACAACAAGTATAAACACTCCAAATCACCCTCACAGTGCGGTAACTGAGCTCGCGAGGAGCTGGAGCAGCAGGAGGACAATGGCGGACAACACCAAAGCAAAATAATCCAGAAGATCCTGCAGAGCGGCCAAAGGCCCGAGGGCAAAAAGGGAAATGGTGAGTTAGGGTTAAATCAACCTCTTTATAGCGCCAAAGTATGGATGTCATGCAACCACGTAACACTTTTAATAATTGGTATAAAATTGGCTATCATTCCAAAGTCCACGACTGTTGAATGATTTTCACAACCAAATCATCACTGGAAGGTTCCATAGGAAGTTTTATACCTTGGTATAACCTACATCATTTTGTCAACAATGCATCATTAGTACAATGTATATATATCTTGCATGCTACATTATGTTTGTACATTGCCTCGTTACACAAGCATAGAAATTTGTTTATGTTAACAAGAGATTATAGAATAATAAATTATGGTTATAATTTAGTTGTTATAGTCCACAACTACGATGCCAACTATTTGGTTTTTCAAAAGAAAATAATAAACATAACTACTTTTTGAAGTATATACAATTAATGGTGTTTCTATTATGTTATTCATAATTTGATGTGGTTTGTCCTAGTACATAATTTAGATATTTATGGATAGAGAGATAACTCTTCATTGTTATGGTCATAACACCCTTTGGTGACAAATAGAATTTGTCACTCTCCAAACTCATGGTTTATAAAAGACTTCATAAGTAAGGTAGTATAGATAACTTGAATGCTCTTTCTATCTTCTTTGTTTGTTAATTTAGTCTTGAGACATCATAAAAGGATCAAAGATGATGATTTTAGGATTGATTCTAGCAATAATTGGTTTTCAACCCAATAATACTCTTGGAATGAGTTCAGTATTCTAAAAGAATGCCGACTTTTAAACTATAAAAGGAATACTTGTTTCGAATCATAGATCTTAAGTGCTTCAGTAAGGAAAATTATGGATTGATTTTAATAATATTACTCATTAGTTGAAAAACTGAATAGGATGCAATATAAGCATGGAATATTATTATTATAACTTTGACCAAAAGAAGTAAACCTGTGAAGCTGTGATCTTTCTACCCTGCTAGCTGTTAAGTAAAGAAATATTAAATACGTTTTTATACTTATCTTCAGAATGGACATTTAAGGGTTTTTCGTACTTGTAAATTTACTAAACTTTATGTTACTGTACGGAATAGTCCTCTACTATTTTTATGTGCAAAATGCAATTCTTTTTACTCTCAAAGGAAAATTTAGCAGTAGTAAAAATAATACCTTGAGAAGCATGGTATTTCTGTCTAGCATGTATAAACTTTTACTAATCAAATTGTATGAAGAAATCTGTACTGTAAACTTCTGAGACTTGTTTGCTTCAAACCATACTTCTTACCCGTATACCTGTAATAGAAGGACACTGCTGCGTTAGCTCGAAAGCTAAGTAAGCCCCACCCTTCACGACAAACCACCTTGTGTCGTAAATAGAAAAACAATCAATAACTGAAAACGAAACTGATCCTTAAAGTACAGAGTAAATAAATAATCATTCAGTTACAATTCAAGTAGCATAAACTAATCAAACAGTTAATGACTGCATTAATGTGATTATATGTTATTTTAAAAAGTTTTAAATTTTTCGAAATTTTTGGTGTTTTGACACCTTAGGTATCTGCATCTTTTCTTTTATAGATTATCTGCAAGTTTAAGTGTGTAAAAAAATAAATAATGGAATGATATCCATTTAAAATTTTCCACGAGAGAACCTGATTCATAGGTAGGTATAAACCGTTTGTCAGTGGGAAAAATTCGTCGGGTTGTAAGAAGTTTATCTCGGATAGTCAGTTTGTGCCCAAAACCTCCAGGCATAGGCATTTATGCATAGCATTAAATTCTTTCCACCCTGCTCTGGCTGTAACGGTTATTAAACGATGGGCTTCAAAAAATATTTTTAATTATCTTGTGGTTATTTGATTAAACCTGGTTAATCTTCTTCAGTCGCTCGAAAGGTAATTTTTACGATTTCCTAGTTCTTTTTTAATCTCGAACTTTCAAAAGACTGATAGACTCATAACTACTTCTCTGGTATAAGCCTATGGTAACGGCCTCTGCAACCGGTAAAGTTGCAAACACTAAATTTCCAATTGCAACCACCTCCACCTGCCTCAGAACAAGCTGGACTTAATACAACTCCACTAAATATTTTCCAACAGGATCTCCCCAATTTGAACACTGAAGCAGGGGCTCTTGCTGACTTTGGAGATGTTGCATACTATTTCAAATTATCAACAAGATGAGGCTGATACAAAATGAGAGCGTGATACCGAAAACGAATTTCAGATAGAATTTCTGAAAACCAGTCAGATGAAGTCGATTCTGTTGTCTTCATTTCAAAAGAGGAACTATTCAATGATATAAACTTAAATCAAGATGAGCTGGAGGGAGTAGAGTGTCTAGAGGCTTTTTTAGTTTGTCTTCTTGGCTGCAAACTATCTTTTGGACAATGAAAAGTGACCAAAGAAGACTTCTGCACGAAGTAGTTTATTAATATTTTAATTTAAGGCTTTTTTTTTAGCTGCTAAAGAAACTCAATGTTGTTATATTAACCATTTTTATAACTATAATTCCATAAGGTGTCTCTTTTTTCAGCAATGTTATTATTGTTTTCATCTAAAATTTAATTTTGACATCTATATTTTTGTTTAAGTGGATGGTTTCGTTTTGTTTCATTTTATTTATATTTTCTATTTAGGGATGGTTTTATTGCATTTTTTTTAATTTATAGACCTTACAATTTAAGAAAAGGGAGGTAGTTGGTTGTTTTCTAAATTTAAAACCAATTAAAAAAAATATGAAATTTATTTTTATTAAAATAAATATGGTTATTTATTTATTTATCCACTCACTAATTTGAAGAAATAAGTTAATAACATAAACCATTATCATAAACTAGTATACCAAACAAATAAGATATGAATTGGACTTCCACTTTAAACATTGTACTAAATGTATTTTGTAAATATACTATAGTTCATAAATAATGTGGCCTTCAGATTGATAAGAAAAACAAGTATTCCAGAGATTCATAGTGCACCTTTGATGACAAATCTCATCCAAGGTAGCAAGAAAAAAAACGGGAATAATTTATTCCTTAAGATCAATTGCTATACACCTTAGTGTACCACTAAATGAATTGTGTGAGCAATTCAGGATCGACAATTTTTCAAACATGATAACAAACGATTATAAAAAAATACATTGGTTAGCCTAGATAGGAGGATGATAGGAGGGAACTCCAAACAAAAATGAAAATCGTCTTTCTTAAATTTTTCTTTTATTAAAGTCTTCCGTCCATGATTTAACATAAGACATAGAACGAAGAATGTTCTATGTACCATATTCTAACACTTGCATCTTAGTTTCCTTGGAATTGAACAACAAGCAAACATTTTTTTTAAATTGTATAAACACTTCTTATGTTTACCTTAATTATTTATGAACGATAAAGCATAATACAATATGAGGATATGAACAACCACATCCTCATCTTTGGTGATGTTAGAACAAGCAAATATAGGTGATACTTTATCCCCAATAAAAGTTCAATGTTTAGAACACAGATGTGCATAAGGAAGAGAAGCAATAGTGTGAAACTATATTGAAATCTTTGTTACTAGGAAAGCTTCACATGTTCTCAACAATGATTGCATTACCTGTATATATACATATGCACACATTGCATACGTAGACTAACCATTATTACATCAATACATATACATTTATCCCATATAACCTTATATATATCTTCCTTCAAGTCATATCATATACACTTAACCATTTATATTATTCAATTTGAATCATATGAATCACCCATTTAACTTAAAAATTTAACAAAACAACATATAATAAATACAATTTCTTTTAGCATTCGGTAAAAAAATACATAATTTGTCACCCTTCAAAATACTTGTCATGGCTTAGCCAAAATAATGGGAATCTCTTCCAACCATAATAGTAGCGACTTTTTACTCATATATAAAAACACATCTTTATTGAAAATATTATAAATTTCATAAAAATAAAATTATTCGTAAAAGATGTCCAACTTTTCGACGTAATATATTGAATACAGTATTAGAAATTATAACCTTATCTCGTAGATTAATAAATTGAATACAATATTAGAAACTAATACCTTGAATACAATATAGTATAGTTCATGTTGTAGTGCTAGTACTTTTAGAAGTTGTTAAAAGTGGTTTCTAATGTGCTTAGTCATAAATAAGGTGGCCTTGAGATTGATAAGAAAAACAAGTATTCCAGAGATTCTGTAATATCGCTCTCCTATGCCTCGAGTATTTTGTAATTTTTCATATTATTGTACTTGTCTAGGTGCGGAGCTCAAGGTCAAGGCCCCACCAAGACATCACTGTGTGGCTTATAAAAGTTAGCTATCTAAGTGAAAATACTTAGTAGATGAAATACATTGACACAACCTAACAAAGGGATAAGTAATGGATAAAAAACTTATCCCAACACAAGACGCCCTAGCAGAATACTCAATCCTAGTAACCTTGACTAGAGGGGTGTCGAGGGGTTAAAGAAAGAACCCAGGAGAAAACAATCCAAAGAATTGGAGACATATATATGGATAGGATAAACAAAAGTATGATTTATTGAAAAGAATATATATATGAAATGAAGTATATAGTGAGAAAATTGGAACAGCATATAGTGAAGATATATATATATATATATTTAAAATATATAAGAGAGGAATTAAATTACCTTCAACCATTCGTGCCTTGATCTCAGCAAGACTTAAGGAGAGGTCCGGCTTAAAGGAAGGAATTGTTTACCACTGACCTCAACGGTCGTTACCTATGCCGGGACAGAGGGGATTCTGCGCTTATAGCATGCACATAATTGCATACGTTTCTCCTTGGTCTGCACTCCTTTTTAAATCTGGTTCTGGTTGGAAGGGGGGGCGCACTCTAGGATGAAGGTAGTATCTGGTTGATTGAGAGAATACTGTGATAGTACCTGTGTTGAGGGGAAAATGGGAGTCTATCTACGTTTCAAAGAAAATGATATCTTCCATTCTTCAAAGAGGCAGCGCAGCAAATCACTTCTTTGTTCAGCTATCTTCTATCGAATGCGGCCTCCACAAGCTAGACCCAAGTGTTGTATGGTGAATTTATTATGGTATTGTATCCTTCGCGGTATGGGGTTCCATCCAGGAATTTGGGTAAGTGCCCCATCCTTCCCTACGCACTTGTTAAATAAGATCTAGAAAAAAAGTGAGGTAAGGGATTTTTTTTTTCTCCTTGAGTTTTCTTGTTCGTTACACCTAGTGACTAGCTCGGATTTAACTCTGTTTGCGTCATGGGTTTTACTTCAAGCCCTTGCTTTTATTGTTGGATCTAGATCCAGTCTTAGAGCATGATTTCGAGTCTATACCCTGAACCCTAACCACTAGATCGAACCTTGCATCACACCTCTGCGGCGGTATAAGTCTGCGCCTAAGAAAATGATTCCCAGTATCAACCTCCTACGTTTTAAAACATACCCACACTTTTTAGCAGTTATAAAATCATGATGGTAGGAAGTTGTCCCTAAGAAGGGATTACTCTTCCTTTTCTATGATAGGCCATGAATTCTCTGGTCACCTATCATTTCCAGGAGATGTCTAGAACGTTGGGAACGATTAGCAGACTTCAACTGGGTTTCCACAAACTATGTTTGACCATGAAGTACATCTGTGCGTTACTTATCTTGGGTTCTTTACCGCTATTAGATGAGGGCGGGATTGCTCCAGACCCTGCTTATAAATTTATAGATGATGTTAGTTTCCCTCAATGGCTCTACAATAAGGGAATACCAGCTTTAGCCTTTAAATATTTCTTATTCTTGACAGCACCTTTTGTCGGGTCTAGACATGGTGATTATCTATCACAGGTTCGGATCCGTGTTAGCATGGTTTTAAATTATTATGTTCAAGCCTCAGATAGAGCCATTGTTACGTGATGATTTTAGGCTTAGATCCAGCGCAGGGTTGGACCTTTAGCTCATGTATATGAGCAAGTTCAATAAAACCCATCTCTGCATGCAAACACGCATTAAGATCTATTGTTTTTCTAAGATTGTGTTGAGTATGAATTATTTTTGTTTACACTGAGTGCATGCTGAGATTATGAATATTTCGGTGAATCATAAATAGTTGCTGCATAGAAGTTCCATATAATTGCAGATATGCATATAAGTTTCATTTGAGAGTTAGTGTATTATTTTGGGTAGTATTCACTATAAGAGATGTATGTTGAAAGGCTGCAGTGTTGGAACTGCATATTTGTAACCTTGTTTGAATTCTTAAATAAAAATAAAAATCCGGACGGTTTGGTCTGGACTATATTTGGTGGACGTAACCCCAAGGTTGGGGTGAACCACGTGAATTTGGCTATCTCATTTGTATTACTATGTTGTGCTGGTTTATTTCTTTTGTTTACATGATGGTGATGTTATCAATGCAGTGTAAATGCTTTAATTGGTGAGAAGATTACTAAACTTTTTATTTTGCAGACTTCTTAATGGTTTGTTGCTTTAAGGTATCAGGGGTACTTTACATATGGTATCAGAGCGAGGTTACCACTCTGGAGCTGTTGGGCCTTCTACAGATTTATTAACTTTACATAGATGCAATTAGTATTCGGTATTTTATTGAATTCATTGGTTAATCAATAACCGGGAAAGTTTGATTAGTGATTATAGATTCTTTCTCTTTGTTTTTTTATTTAGTTATTTATGGAAATAAGAGCATTAGCACACCTCTGCGTTTTCTTGTAGAGCAAATACAACTCTGCACATTTGGCAAGAGGAGAATCCTCTGCGTGTTGAGGGAAGAGAGGTAAGTAAATGGATGGGTGGAATTCTTGCAATGGAAATGAAATATTGTATTTTGAATGTATTCATTTCTAGGGAAAAGGGGGAAGATTCGATTTCTAAAACAAAATGGTTTGATTCTGCTTTGTGGTTTTATAGTTATCAGTGTTTAAATAATACATTGTTTTGATCTGCGTGAGATGGACACATTTGATTTCTGCGTTTTGAATCATGGATGTCTGCGATTTTGATATCTGTATTTTATATCAGTGTTTTTGCCTGGGTTTCAATAGGGGTCCGCAATAATTCTTTAAGCCAGTGTTTTGTTAATAGATATGGAATATATAGTGTGCCTACGTCTTATTCACTAAGAATCCACAGTATGCCTGTTTTTATTAGATCAGGATTGTCCCAGTTTTTTCCAATCAATTTTTTTTTCTCAAACATTCAAGTGGTTGACTGCCTTGAAAAGAAGTGATTTTCCCAGTTTGTATTCAGGTGATCCGCCCATCAATTATTTAAATGTTCAAGTTGTTGACAAAGGCATGAACAAATCGATCTAGGGTTTAGCCATGGCTTGGATTTGTGCTTTGTTAAAAAAAAAAAATTATGACCACGATTTTAGGAAAAATACCAATCTGGTAGTGTTATTTATTGTAATAATCCATTATGACAAAAGCGGGTGCTGTCTGTCAGGAATGTGAATTGTGACTTAATGCAGTGTTGAATTTGATGATCTGTCTTGTTATGGATGATTTATTACTCAAATATCCTGACATTATCCACCATACATGAGTAGTTCTTGTTTCTAACTTGTGGTTGCTATGTCGATGCTACTATCATTGCGAGTTCCTTTTTGAAATTTTGTTCCGCTACTAATTATGCCCCATCTTTTTAATTACGATAATACCGATATCCCATGATTTAATGGTGTACTCAATATCTTCTCAGTTTTCTCTAATGAAAATCCATTAGAGTAGTTTCCATGGTAACTATTTTGAATCATAACAATGATAGTCAAACTCTGCGATTGGCATAGTACTTATTGTCAGGATATTGTAAGCGAAGCAGGTTCAGTTGGAGGGGGATGTAAATTATGACCAAAGAACTAAACATATAAACATTTCAATTTATAGCCTACATCTTTTAAAGTACTTTGTTTTGTCTAAGAATTTCGACACTCTAATCATTTAATGTTCAGTGTTTAGTCAATAGCAATGCTGACTTTAAATTTTCTTCCAAATACAAACGTCTGTGTGAATACTTTTACTAGCAGGTACTATTTGTGAATGCTTTGGCATCGACCGCATCTTCTTCTAGAGGTCAAAACATGATTCCTTACCTTATTTTGTCTTTTGAGCTGAAAAGGTGTTGGTCCTTTGTTTATTAAGTAATGGACCCTTAGACCGTGATGGGATCTAGATTCCTTCAAGAAGACAGAGGTAGATAGAGTCTAGAGCGTTCATTAAGTTTTATATCACTCTTTTCCTTGCAGCCGAGTACGGAAACCTTAATGTAGATGGTAGACCTTAAGAGTTTGACTTTTATGTACTGTTGAATGATGTGGATTTTGGACATTATGCTTCATTTATCTCTTTTTGCCATATTGAACAGCAAATACTAGTCCAGACTCCAAACGAAGTGGTTCCTCTTGACCTGAATTGTAACAAAACCATCCAGCTATAAAAGCTAAGATCTGACACAAAATTCAATCACCCTTGGGAATTCTGTAATGGTATGTGATGCCATTTTATGCAGGTTGAGGGTATATATGTTTGTTGACAAGCATGCTTGAAAGATAAAAGAATGTCGAAATTAATTTTCCACATACTAGTTTTTGCATGTAAATATTCCCTTTCTTTTGTTCTATTCCTATTATCGCATCCTTAAACTGGTTATGGTATGTGCTACCTTTCTATGCAGGTTGATGTTATTTAGATTTTTGATAGACATGCTCGAATACAAAAAAAAATGTTAGTATATGTAGTCTGTACTATAACTATTCTCTATGTCTAGTGATTGCTAATCTTTGATAGCTATAATAAGCGAAGGTGTCTTACATCTGGTAGGTAAATGGTATGTTTTCATTACAAAAAATAAATAAAAATCTTACGATTTTAAATCAAAAAAATGTATAGGCATATATATATTTCAGGATAGATCTCTTGTATCCTGGAGATGTTTCTGATGAATATAAGTAACTGTTCAACCAAATTACAAATGAACAGGGAGGAACTTGTTACCTAGTAGCATGTTATTAGCTTGATGTTATACATCATTAATTGTAGTCAAATATTTAGTATATGATAATTCCTATTTTTAAGATAAGCATCCTCTTGAGATCAGAGAACTATAGAAGCAATCCAATCAGCTAGTATTTGGAGATAGTTTCATTAGTGTGCCCTTGATGGGTTATGTTCCTTGTATTACTTGTTATTCTGCATCCAAATTGGCCAACATGCAGGATAATCATATTATGGTGTTATTCGTTCATTTCTACATCTATAGCTAAAAGATGAAACTTCTACACCTTGTGGAAAATATGTCATGCTCTTAAAGATGCCGCATCAGCATTACAATAGAAACAGTGCACGATTTCATATCATAGTTCTTAGAGATCTAAGGTATGCTAAATCCTTTGTCTGCCGGTTGATTTTTGTAAATCCCTTATCTGTCGTTTTGATCTTAGTTCGATCTATAGAAAAGGTATGCATCTTTTATTTTAATTATGGATATTGTAGAAGGGACATTTTAACTAAGATTGTTGTTTAATTGGTCTTTTCGATTGGGATTTTCTGACCTTATTATGGCGAGGCTAATTGCAGGCAATTTAATTTGTTTAGAATTGCTAACAAATTTTGGATGATTGTCTTATGGCATTGACAAGCACTTTAAAAGTTCAGATGTGGTATATATAAAATTGCAACAGTGAGTGAATTTTTCTGTTGTAAATTGAAGCTGATAAGTGGTTGCATTGTCAAAATCTTCAGTTTTTATGTGTTTTCTTGCAAATGGTGTTGGTATAAGAAATTGAAAGGATTTTGTGGCTTCTTGTAAATGCCTACTTGTCAATTATGGTGATAAAAGGCTCTTATCGGATGAATGAAAAATGAAGTAAGGCAGGACTTGTGCAAAAATTTTGATGTTCTTTGAATTAATAATGTGATAAACTAACACCCATAGAGTGCTTGCAGGCATGGGGATTTATGGCCATGAAAAAGGATAAAGCTCCAGGACTATGATGAGTTAAATCTCATGTGTATAAAGTTATCACCAGAAGAGGGAGTGGTGATGGAGGTAGTGGTTAAAATCTACCTTGTTTTCCTCTGGGCCATCAAGGGACCATTATGCAATCTGGGGATGCCTAGATGTAAGACATGTGGTTAAGACTCGTTCCGCACACATTAGAGGATTGTCACATGAGTTGGGGGACTCTGTGACGAGAATAACCTCTAGGTGCTGTGGAGGTGTGCGAGAACGGAGTGCCTCAGCTTGGTGAAGCACCCTGAAGAGAACCGTAAAGGAGATACGCCTAAGAGGGGTATAGGGTATCGTCCTTGTGTTGGGTGGCTTGAATTGGCACTTGATGTGCTGGGATGAAGGAACATCCAGAGAAAAGAATAATGACAAAGCACCCTGAATAGCACAGAGGATATACACGAAGGGTTGGTATCGTCCTTGGGTTGGGTGGCTTGAATTGGTACTTGGAGTACTGTTGGCACTTGATGTGCTGGGATGGAGGACATCCAAAGAAAGGACCAATGCGGAAAAGGTATGTGCATTGCAAGTAAACTTCTACCGATGAGGTAATATGTTGATTAATTGACAGATAGAACCGACAGGAATATATTGGAGCCATTGTGGATTATAAAAAAATTGTAGAATGGTTTTCTAGCATTGACATTATTGATATAATGGGATTTCAATGCTTGTAGTCATGTTTTTATTGATGTATCAATTGCATTATGGAAAATAATTGGGTAATATGGCACCATTGCATATTGCAAAAGAATCTATGACTTTTGTTTAAAGTTGAATTGTGATTTGGACATGAATTACTGAACGGACTAAGTTGTAGTTATGATGTGGCAAAATACTTGCGAATTACGTTCATGATGAATTAATTCTTATCTATGTGAAATTTGGGTAGACCCGATTTTTGCAGGTCCTACGAACCCACAAGGATCAAAAAGAAAAAAACCGGAAGAGAGATCCGAGCAAGGCGAACCAAGAAGAGATGAGTCCAGAAAAGAATAAAAGATTTGTCGAAGAAACAAGAAACACTGAGGACGGTGTTATTTCTTTTAGGGGGGAAGGATGTAATATCCCTCTCCTATGCCTAGAGTATTTTGTAATTTTGCATATTGTTGTACTTGTCTGGGTGCGGAGCTCAAGGCCAAGGCCCCACCAAGACATACCGTGTGGCTTATAAAAGTTAGCTATCTAAGTGAAAATACTTAGTAGATGAAATACATTGACACAACCTAACAAAGGGCTAAGTAATGGATAAAAACTTATCCCAACACAAGACGCCCTAGCAGAATACTCAAACCTAGTAACCTTGACTAGAGGGGGGGCCTAGGGGTTAAAGAAAGAACCAAGGAGAAAACAATCCAAAACAATTGGAGACATATATACGGATAGGATAAACAAAAGTATGATTTATTGAAAAGAATATATATATATATATATGAAATGAAGTATATAGTGAGAAAATTGGAACAGCATATAGTGAAGATATATATATATTTAAAATATATAAGAGAGGAATTAAATTACCTTCAACCATTCGTTCCTTGATCTCAGAAAGACTTAAGGAGAGGTCCGGCTTAAAGGAAGGAATTGTTTACCACTGACCTCAACGGTCGTTACCTACGCCGGGATAGAGGGGATTCTGCGCGTACAGCATGCACATAATTGCATACGCTTCTCCTTGGTCTGCACTCCTTTTTAAATCTGGTTCCGGTTGGAAGGGGGGGCGCACTCTAGGATGAAGGTAGTATCTGGTTGATTGAGAGAATACTGTGATAGTACCTGTGTGGAGGGGAAAATGGGAGTCTCTCTGCGTTTCAAAGAAAATGATCTCTGCCATTCTTCAAAGAGGCAGTGCAGCAAATCACTTCTTTGTTCAGCTATCTGCTATCGGATGCAGCCTCCACAAGCCAGACCCAAGTGGTGTATGGTGAATTTATTATGGTATTGTATCCTTCACGGTATGGGGTTCCATCCAGGAATTTGGGTAAGCACCCCATCCTTCCCTACGCACTTGTTAAATAATATATAGAAAAAAAGTGAGGTAAGGGATTTTTTTTTCTCCTTGAGTTTTCTTGTTCATTACACCTAGCGACTAGCTGGGATTTAACTCTGTTTGCATCCTGGGTTTTACTTCAAGCCCTTGCTTTTATTGTTGGATCTAGATGAAGTCTTAGAGCATGATTTCGGGTCTATACCCTGAACCCTAACCACTAGATCCAACCTTGCATCACACCTCTGTGGCGGTATAAGTCTCTGCCTAAGAAAATGATTCCCAGTATCAACCTCCTACGTTTTACAACATACCCACACTTTTTAGCAGCAATAAAATCATGATGGTAGGACGTTGTCCCAAAGAAAGGATTGCTATTCCTTTTCTGTGATAGGCCATGAATTCTTTGGTCACCGATCATTGCGAGGAGATGTCTAGAACATTAGGAATGATTAGCAGACTTCAACTGGGTTTCCACAAACTATGTTTGACCACGAAGTACATCTGTGCGTTACTTATCTTGGGTTCTTTACCACTGTTACATGAGGGCGGCATTGCTCCAGACCCTACTTATAAATTTATAGATCATGTTAGTTTCCCTCAATGGCTCTACAATAAGGGAATACCAGCTTTAACCTTTAAATATTTCTTATTCTTGACAGCACCTTTTTCCAGGTCTAGACATGGTGATTATCTATCACAGGTTCGGATCTGTGTTAGCGTGGTTTTAAATTATTGTGTTCAAGCCTTAGATAGAGCCATTGTTACATGATGATTTTAGGCTTAGATCCAGCGCAGGGTTGGAGCTTTAGCTCATGGATATGAGCAAGTTCAATAAAACCCATTTCTGCGTTCAAACACGCATTAAGATCTATTGTTTTCTAAGATTGTGTTGAGTATGAATTATTTTTGTTTACACCGAGTGCATGCTGAGATTATGAAGATTTCGATGAGTCATAAATAGTTGCTGCATAGCAGTTCCGTATAATCCCAGATATGCATATAAGTTTCATTTGAGAGTTAGTGTATTACTTTGGGTAGTATTCACTATAAGAGATGTATGTTGAAAGGCTACAGTGTTGGAACTGCATATTTGTAACCTTGTTTGAATTCTTAAATAAAAATAAAAATCCAAACGGTTTGGTCTGGACTATCTTTGGTGGACGTAACCCCAAGTTTGGGGTGAACCACGTGAATTCGGCTGTCTCATTTGTATTACTATGTTTTGTTGGTTTATTTCTTTTGTTTACATGATGATGATGTTATCAATGCAGTGTAAATGCTTTAATTGGTGAAAATATTACTAAACTTTTTATTTTTCAGACTTCTTAATGGTTTGTTTCTTTAAGGTATTAGGGGTACTTTACAGATTCATAGTGCACCTTTGTTGACAAATCTCATCCAAGGTAGCAAGAAAAAAAATGGTAATAATTATTCCTTAAGATCAATTACTATACACCTTGATGTACGTGACTAAATGAATTGTGTGAGCAATTTGGGATCAACAATTTTCCTAACATGCTAAGAAACCATTATAAAAAATTAGATTGGTTAGCCTAGATAAGAGGGTGATAGTAGAGAACTCCAAACAAAAATGACAATACGTCTTTCTTCAATTATTTTTATTAAAGTCTTCCCTCCATGATTGAACATAAGACATAGAACCAGGAATGTTTTTGATTCCTTGGAATTGAACAACAAGCAAACATTTTTTTAAATTGTATAAACATTTCTTATGTTTACAGTAATTATCTATGAACGGTAAAACATAATACAACATGAGGATATGAACAACCGCATCCTCATCTTTGGTGATGTTGGAACAAGCAAATATAGGTGGAACTTTACCCCCAATAAAAGTTCAATGTTTAGAAAACAAATGTGCATAAGGAAGAGAAGCAATAGTTTGAAACTATATTGACATCTTTGTTACTAGGAAAGCTTCACATGTTCTCAACAATGACTACATTACCTCTATATGTACATATTCACACATTGCATACGTAGACCTTTCATTAAGTCTCACCGTTATTACATCAATACATATACATTTATCCCATATAACCCTATATATATCCTCCTTCAAGTCATATCATATAGACCTAACCATTGATATTATTCAATTTGAAGCATATGAATCACCCATTTAATTTAAAAATTTAACAAACAACATATATCAAATACAATTTCTTTTAGCATTTGGTAAAAAAATACATAATCGGTCACCCTTCAAAATACTCGTGATGGCTTTACCAAAATAATGTGAATCTCTTCCAACCATGATAGTAGCGACCTTTTACTCGTAGATAAATGGCATATCTTTAATGAAAATATTATAAATTTCATAATAATGA
Source organism: Pseudotsuga menziesii (assembly GCA_001517045.1). Classification (NCBI taxonomy): domain Eukaryota; kingdom Viridiplantae; phylum Streptophyta; class Pinopsida; order Pinales; family Pinaceae; genus Pseudotsuga; species Pseudotsuga menziesii. The sequence goes on along the minus strand of LPNX011208771.1, from coordinate 86,181 downwards.
AATTATTCGAAAAAGATATCGAACTTTTCATTGTAAGAAATTGAATACAATATTAGAAAGTAGAGCATTATCTCGTAGATTAATAAATTGAATATAATATTAGAAAGTATAAAGTTGGTTCATCTTTTTTCTTTTGTTACATTTTTATTTTGAGTCAAAGTTATAAATATATAAATTAAAAATAAATTTTATATCATATTAAAAATGTAAAACTAAAATTTGTTTTTTATTTAAGATAATTATTTTTCCTTTTTAAAGATTTGGAATGATACTTATAAATGAATAAAACTAGCATATTCATAGAAAAATCAACTAAGCGTCCATGCATAGAACTTCCCCCGACATGAATCAACACGAGGATCCAATTTCTGAACGACCACGCTATAATCTCCAAACCCATCGAACTATGGCCAACCGAAAAAGCCTTGATCGGGTATATCGCTTCAAAGTGGAAACCCCTATCTCATTTTGACCTACAACTTGGATCCAAAATATTTTTCGTTGTAATAGTATCTACGATTGATGACAAAGATAAGCTCATGGATGGCGGTTAATACTTCAACTCAATCGGTCTATTTATTCACAATTGGGTTGAGCGGTTGAATACTCATATAAAAGGTTTCACATGGGCTCTTATGTGGATCCACCTTTACTCTATCCCACATGATTAATGTTAAGAATAAACCCTTCAACAAATACGTAACTCCCTAGGAGACTTTTAAAAAAATGTTGATCAATTTAGAGTCAACAAATCCATCTCTTATGAAATAATTTGTGTATACGTGCATATAGAAAGGGATCTACCATACTTGATATGTCTAGCGCAAGAAGATTTAGAATGTATAAAACCAATAGACTGCAAACATGTCCCTTCCAGGTGTCGCAAGTGCCATGAGCATGCTCACCTCTGCAAATATTTCCCCTAAATCAAGCAATCTCTAGTATCCAAGAAGACACAAGACACTGATGAGGACGATTTCACAAAGGTACCATTTAGGTGATGCTTAAATCGCAAGAACCCAACAATAAATGAAATAGAAAGCACTCCCAATAGCAATAGTTTCAATATTCTTTCATATGAGTCGTAGGAATGAGCAACCCCAAATGCATAAGACCTACCTAATTCCAAAAAGAAGCATACATATTCAAGAAAGGACCAAAGCCAATATCCTCAAGATCCCTCTTCCTCAACAACTACAATCCCACAAGATGTCCCACTAGTCATTGTCAACCAATATTCATACGTTGTCATGGATGAAGACATGAGTGATTTAGATATAGGCGATATGGACCTCCTACGAATCAAGGAATCTTGTTTTGTTAGAAAGCATTTCATGCGATCTCATCCAAATAGATACAATTGTAGAAAGAAATCCTCTCCAAACATAGAGCCAAATCCTAATTGGGCATCCAAAACTTCTCAAAAAAGTATGAGAAGAACATCTCAAGAGATCTCAAAAAAAGAGGCAAGAAAATGGATCTACAACACCTCAATACTCTAGGAACCAATCTAGTTGGGTCACAGAAATATGTCCATCTTAGGAAGTTCTTTCGTTCCAATATTCCCAACTCACAATGCACATTACCTTGTGGAATGTGAGAGTCATCAATGGTCTTACAAAACACAAAATAATACACATGAAGATTCTATAGTAAAAGTCGTGAATGATCCTTATTCAAGAAACTAAATGCACCATTTGAAACCTAGATACCCTCATGGAACACCTCTATAAAGGCAACAAAGCAATAGAAGTGGACGCAAATGGTGCTTCAGGAGGCTTAACACTCATTTGGAGCCCTCAAGAGGTAGACCTTAATAAGTTTTTAGTAACTAGAAACTCAATATCAGCTTTGCTCCATCTTTGAGGAACAAATTTTCATGGACCTGTCTCAACTTTCAATGGGCCTCAGCCCTTGGAAAGAAAACTCAAGCTTCTAGATATTATCTACAACGGTTGAGGCAAACTTTTCCCACGAAGCTGTGTATTCTAGCAGGGGACTTCAACATTATCACCATCCTTCAAGTGAAGAAAGGTGGGAACAAGGTTTTAACTTGGGAAGATGAAAAATTCAAGGCTTTTATAGATGGGTGGGGATGGGTGCATCTATTTGCGACAGACATGACGATCCGCGTCATTTAGTTCTCTATCGTGTGTGTTGGGAGCGTTCATGTAGCGCCAGATCAATGGGGGTTATAGCCCCCCCCCCCCCCCCCCGCCCCCCTCCCCCCTCCCCCTTCTACAAGGATGATATATGAGATGGTCGTAACGTCATTTTCGATTGTGAGCACACCCACTTCAAAACATTTTGGTCTATTTTAAGATATTTTCAATATTTTTCTTAAAATATTTAATTCCGTCCCGATAAAGGGATTGGGGTCTATTTCTTATCTGGATTAACATATTAGGGCATTGGATGTTGCATAATGCCTATATTTTGCATTGTGAGTGATTCACAATGATAATGAGAAAATAAGAGGTGTGGCTTCAAGGTTTGGTTGTTTTCCCGGTTAAGAGTTTCTAGGGTAAATCACTCTGTATTATTTATGAATGTTGTGGTGTAATATGTATTTTCTTAGAAGAATATCTATGCTTTTCTTCTATTACATACGAGTCTCTAATCGACTAGTTACAATATAAACATAAAACAAATAATATTTAATAAAAAAAATAATCTTCTTAAAATTGAAGCTTATTTAAATCTTAATCAAGATACATTTAAGAATAGTAGGATACAACGACCATGAAATGAATCTTAGTTGGACACTTGCTACACTTGGGTTAATCTTGTTGATCCTCTCAAAGTACTCCAAAATCTTAGATAATATCTAAAGGCCTGTTGGAGTAACAAGTTAATTTCTCTCCATGTTTTCATGCATAGTTGTACAACTCATGAATCAACTACAAGTTAATTATTTCTATATCATTTTTCTATAATTTTTTATTTTGAGTTTGTAAAGAATACTATAAAATCAATTTGGACAATACACTTGTCTCATCTGCCAGTAATCTAGGAGAAGAATAGGAGCTACCCCACCCCAAATTCTAAAATAGAAGAACCCATAAATATAGTTAAAAGACATCGGTAAATTTCAAAATGATGTTTGGATATCCATTATAAAATTCAATAAAAATCAAGTGGTCTTCACACACCAACACCAATTATCCGTTACTTATGGATCAATTACTAGTTACCTTACCAATTATTTTTTATATTAATTTTACATAATTATTTATTTCGAATTTGAAACAAATGCTATAAAATCAATCTGAAAAATACACTTGTCTCACCTTAGTATAATCTAGAAAAAACATAGATCCCAACCCACCTCAAGTTCTGGAATATAAACACCTATAAATTCTTTCTCCAAAATTTTTATCCCTCCATTGAATTAAGTAGATTGATTATAATATGAATAAAGCCGAGGACAATGTAGTTTATAATGAGCATATGCATTGTCTTAATTTTCGTAAGCCAAGGAAGAATTTGGTGAAATGATATAGGCATGTTTTGTGTAATTTAGTTTCATTTCTTAATTTTTAAGCTCTTAAATCACAAGCAGAAGAGGTTATATATTGAAGAACTTTATGATATTCTTCCATTGAAGAACTTTCAATTCCATCCAAGTTTATCTTGGATTTAGATCAGAAATTGCACTATATAAGGAGGTTGTCTCAGAGGCCGTTATCACCCATGGTAAATAATAGTTGTTAAAAATATGTAGGATCATCCATCCTCATATGAATATTGAGTTTAATATGGGTTACGGAGCTAACTAGAGAAAATTTTCAGAAATCTAAAAGGGTGAGTGCACGCTAATGAGGGTCACTTTTGGCACTTTAGATGCAATAGAAAACTGAAAAATCAAGCATCCCTCAACTTACTTGTATTTTTTGAGATACATAAACTAGCTTGCTTTGAGTAAAACATATGAAATCTAGGAAATTGAATCACATTTCCGAATATATAAGTTTTATGCATTCAAAATCTCCATGCTTATGTCAAGTTTCATTTTTTCTAAGAGCCACTTTTTTTTTTTAGGCAAATGATAAGGCATATGTTTTTGTGGGTGCAGCCTTTGAGGGCCTAAATGATGGTTTCTGGCTACAAAAATTTGTAGAAATGTAAAGAACACATTTTCCTAGTGCACCACTATTTTTATAAATAAAATTATTAATCTTTTATTTTCTTAATAATTATCTAAGTGATCATACCTCGAAAATGGTACAGCTTTTGTGGGTGCAACCTTTGAAGGTCTTGATGCAATAATCATGAAATGGGTTTTTTTATATAATGTATAGGTCATCGTCTTCTATGCACCATGCAATTTTTTTTAAACTATTAAGAGTTGAAAAGGTTATGGAAAAAAAAACTCACAATGTGTTTTTTTGAGTTAAAGAGTTAAAGCACAATAGAAATTGAAAAAATTAGAAAAATATAATATTTTGAAATAAAAATTACATATTTAGAATCTGAACAAAAGGTCCTATCTATGCTTAAGATTTCGTAAAAAATGTTTGTTTGTGGCATAGTGTAATGAGTGGGTAAACACGTGCTTCTTCAGAAACTGGAAGAAATGCCTTAGTGCGACTTTTCAAGGTCTTAATGTAAGGATGATGGGTTGTATTTTTTATAGTGTGTAGAGGTCAGTGTCTAGTAGTGCAACATATTTCTTTTATGAAATGGTTGAGAAAAGAAAAAGTTATGGCACAAACATGCTCAGGTTTCTAAAAATCCAGTTGCATCTAAAAGGTCCACTAAATTCATGCACTCACCCAAAAATTTAAATCGGTATTTGACACGTAAGTGGAGAGGCAAAAAGTTACCTCCCAACACATTGGCATCGAAATACAAATCGAGGCTGTAAATAATTCCTTTAAATGCCTCGATTGAATATTGAGCACACAGAATTGGATTCAACGTATCAAGTTGTTTTAAACTTCTAGTTTTTCCACAAAGTTGGGGTACATCACACCAATTTCTTTGTTCATCGTTAGTATGGCAACCCCGCGAGTATTTCGTTTAGCTTGACTTGGCTATAAGGCTAAATGCAAAACAAAAGCTTTTGAAAACTATCACTCTTTACGTATTCATATCTATATATTGCATTGAACGTATCACCCTACAAATACATTACCTAACTCATTCTTCCCATGATGTTATGTTACGAAATGGAAAGCTTATTGGGTAGTGCATGGTTTCACTGCAATGAAGGTTGACTTTTGAGGCTAATAGATGAAGTAATTGGGTTACAACTACACTTTATTTGAATAGTTTTTTCATTACCATATTTGAATTACCATGTTCATCTCAATGCAATTTAATAGTTACATTTATATCACATTTTGGAATTCCTTACCGAATCAACAAGATTAACTCAAGTGTAAAAAGTGTATAGTGGAGATTCATTTCATGGTCATCGTATATTGTTATGCTTAAATGCATCTTAATTAATATTTGAGTAAGCTCCATTTAAGAATTCACTATTTAGTTATTTATAAATCTATTGTTCTCAAAAGTTTTATACTGTGTATTGATTTTTGTTTTTTGTTTTTTTGGTTATTTGTTTTATGTTTTTTTTCTTAGTTTAATATTTATGTTATATTACTTTGGAATTCCTTAAGTAGATCAACAATATTAACTAAGTGTAACAAGTGTACAATGAATATTCATTTCAACGTGGTCTTATCTTTTCATTCTTAAATACATTCTTTAGTTAAGAATTCACTATTTAATTATTTACAAATCGACACTTCACTAAAGTTATATACTTAGTATTACTTTTTTTGTTTATCAAATAGTATTTGTTTTATGTGTTTTTATTCGTTTAATATTTATGTTATACCTTAAATGGATATTTTTAAGGATGTGGTAATTAATTTAATGTTTAGTATTTGTTTAATAATCTTGTAATGTATTCAATATGTATCCTAATTTTGATACTTGACATGTTTTGTGTAGGTTTCCCAGGAAGAGTATATTGTCTCGCAGCCTATTCCCTCTCATGCAGAGGCAGATTCGCAGACACAGGTATTATTTGAAATATGCTTTTAATTATGTTTCACTTTGTTTGGAAAAATCATTTTGTAACTTACATATCGCTTTGACATATATGTTACTTTATGTAGGAACCTATTGTGAGAGTGGTGCTTGAAGAGCACCAAACCGAGGTTGTTGTCAACCCACCTCTTCCCCCCAAATAGGTATGTATGTAGGGTTTCTTGGGATAAATTTTTGTATTCTCTTTTGTCCTACTGTGCTTGTTATTCTTTCAATGATCCTTTTGTTTGGAATTAAAATTTTAAATTCTTAACAGTCAAATCACTGCCCATAATTACATTGTTACTGAATTTTATATCATTATTAGCGTTTAAAGCCTAATCAAATGTTATAAAATAGAAAGGATGAAATAGACTAGCAAAAACTCTTTATTTGTTGAAAACTATGTTAAACAGAAAATATCATTGCGACATGAAAACAAAGTGTTGCACACCATTAAAGGGGTTTAATCTACACAAAGTTTAGTTGGCTATATTCAGCCCTTGACAATCATTACAAAGTCTCGAGTGCATGATAAATTAATTGTCATGCATAAATATCTCAATCCCATTCATGCAAGATTCCTAATGTAACTTAAATTTGTTAGTTTATATGTTGCTCATAGATCTTTCTCCATCACCTTAAGTTGTAGTGTGTTGAGCGGCTCCATTTAGCTATGACATACTATGTGTGCGAACATACAAGATATGAAGTATAGTTGGAGGTATTTTCTTAGTATTAAAAAAAATCCATGTAAACTGGAGTATGTCCTCATTGTACATGTTGTTATAATTAGTTTCATGGCTAACTTGGCCACATTAGGGGAGAGGATCCATTGGTGGTGCATTTCTTTACAGTAGTAATGTAGCTTAATTTTCCATATTCCCAAGCTTGTATTTCCTCCAAATTCTTACCACATATACTTTGGTGTGTTATTTATCTACCATACTAGTTTTTGAGTCGTGACGAATCCAAAATGATGCCATGCCAGCCACAAAGTTCCAAGTTGTCTAGTTATAGTGTGTTTTAGTGTATTTTTTAGTGGTAAAAATACTTGAAGATTGACGTGACTTAAAGAGGATGTGGCTTAAAATGATATTTCAAATTTTCAATATTCATATTATTTCAAAATGTAGAAGAAGTTTTTTTCAAAATTAATTTTAAAGACATGAAAATATTGACAATTACTTTGTACATAAAGTACTTTTATAAACCACTTATGGTAACTAGTTTTTTCAAGATTGAGTTCAACCAACACAATGACTATCTCCACTACTAATCACCCCATATCCACTACTGGTCGCCTTGTTTCGTCACTGGCTCCTCTCCGCTAGGTATTTGGAAGGAGTAAAACAAAAATATTAAACTTGAAATGCTAAAAAATTTATACACGAATATATTAAGTACCACTAATCCACTCTACATGTATGTTAGGATTCCAATTCGCATAGTTAAATGATGGGACACTATTGGCTTGTAGTTTGTGTAGTTTGGGAGGTATATTTTGGGCATGTGATTCTTGATTTCATTTGTGCAAATAAATCAACCCGTGTACTAATGTGACCACCAGAAACTTCAAAATAGACATAATAATGCTTGACATTTGGGTTTGTTTGATACTACACTCTTTCATTGACCATTTCCACATTGTAAAATATTATATAGTTCTTCCAAAACCATCGATACCTCTTGATCCATCCTCTCTTTGGCTTCCCAACAATCACTAACTTCAAAAAATTCTCCTTAAATTTTCCTACCCACAATCATTATTCTCAATATGGATTTCTATATCCAACTCAAGAGTCAATACCCATAGGTATTCACAAAAAATGATACTGCTAATCTAAGTCTTGGAATAAAAAGGTGAACTCCCTATACCAACATGTGTTCGATCTCAAATACTTCGAGGTATATAAATGCATCAATGTGCCTATAATACCTCGAACACAACATCCACTCAAAATATAGTTACAAAATGATCCCAAGATCATCTCAAATACCTTTAGGAAGGCATGTACATTAGTTCCTTATAATCTCTTAGAACATGTCAAATACCCACAACATACAAGTGCATAGACATTTCTGTCATTACAAATAATTATGGGTATGCAAATGCATTTCCATGCCTATAGACCCCCTCATATCATCTCTAATATTGGTATCCAAAAAAATGCACCAATGTGCATGTAATCTTTTTAATCATCAGAAATATGTACATGCATGTACAAATGATGTGTTTGTCATTAGGTTAAAATTATTTCATTGGAATAACAAAAAGTAGAGTATTTTGTTTATTTTATGCAAATAGGTCAAATGGAGGAGGGAAGGGGAGGCCCAACAAAAAATCATTTAATATATGTCTCTGATTCACTATTTGATATGAAATTGACATATATATATGCTACTTTATATGCAGGCCCCTAGTGAGGCACCGGTGCATGAAGAGCACCAAACCGGCGGCCCACCGTTGACGAGCCAACATGTATGTTTATGTATATCGCTTTCTTTGTATGTTTGTGTACATATCTTGATCAAGTAACTTCAATATGTATCCTAATTTTGACATGTAACATGTTTTATACAGGTTTCCCATGATGAGTATATTGTCTCGTAACCTATTCCCTCTCATGCAGAGGTAGATTCCCAGACACAGGTATTATTTGAAATATGCTTTTAATTATATATATGCTTTTAATTATGTTTCGCTTTGTTTGGAAAAAATATTTTATAACTGACATATCGCTTTGACATATGCTACTTTATGTAGGAACCTGTTGTGACAGTGGTGCCTGAAGAGCACCAAACCGAGGTTGTTGTCAACCCACCTCTTCCCCCCAAATAGGTATGTATGTTTCGATTTCTTTGGGAGTTCATAATTTTCCTTCCAGGTAGTATATATGTCTCTTATTCACTATTTTATATGAAATTGGCATATATATATGCTACTTTATATGCAGGCCCCTAGTGAGGCACCGGTGCGTGAAGAGCACCAAACCGGTGGCCCACCATTGACGAGCCAGCAGTTATGTTTATGTAAATCACTTTATTTGTACGTTTGTGTACATATATTGATCAAGTAACATTCAATATGTATCCTAATTTTGACATGTAACATGTTTTATGCAGGTTGCCCATGATGAGTATATTGTCTCGCAGCCTATTCCCTCTGATGCAGAGGTAGATTCGCAGACACAGGTATTATTTGAAATATTCTTTTAATTATATATGCTTTTAATTATGTTTCACTTTATTTGGAAAAATCATTTTGTAACTTACATATCACTTTGACATATATGTTACTTTATGTAGGAACCTGTTGTGATAGTGGGGCTTGAAGAGCACCAAACCGAGGTTGTTGTCAACCCACCTCTTCCCCCCAAACAGGTATGTATGTTTCTCTTTCTTTGGTAGTTCATCATTTTCCTTCCAGGTAGTATATATGTCTCTGATTCACTATTTTATATGAAATTGACATATATATGCTACTTTATATGCAAGACCCTAGTGAGGCACCGGTGCATGAAGAGCACCAAACCGGTGGCCCACCGTTCACGAGCCAGCAGGTATGTTTATGTAGATTGCTTTCTTTGTACGTTTGTGTACATACATATCTTTCTTTGATTTGGTGCTTGAAGAAACCCAAATTGGTGACCCTCTCCCCCCTAAGGTACATGTATATTTGTTTACATTGGCATATATATATATATATATATAGCCTGATAGTGAACAATTTGTGCAAGAAGAGCACCCAATCAGGGTCGCTGTCAGTGAGGCACCACGACCCCCGATTACTTACTCACGTAATGTAAGTAGAAATGTTATTTTGGTTTCAAGGAATTTGAACAAATGTATATAGAATTTTTAAAGGTTGGTAAATTAACTTACAAATGTTGGTTTTTTCTGTAGTCTCCACTGATGATACCTATCCCTCTTGTTCAGCAATGGGGATCACCAGTGAGCAATCGCAAAAGAAAGCTCAACTTCTCCGAAGACTCTGGCAGTGGCAGCAAAACAGGGGATAAATAGAAAAAATGTATAGGGGGCATGTACATAGATTTATCTTTTTTTCATATGTGTACACACATATGTACTTTTTGATCCACTATTTTGTATTATGGCCATGTGGCATGGAAATTTTTGTACAACATTATTGCTATATACATATATATAATATAAAGTAAGGTTCAAATTTATACATGTATATATGGTTGACTTGATCTTGGAACATGATATCATGGTTGAATTGGTCTTGGAACATGATATGTGTGGACGACCAATGTGATATATAATGATATGTGTGGTTCGTGCATGTGTGTTAACATAAGTGAATTTCCAAATTACTTAAAGGAATAATTTAAACGACTCATCAACTTTTTAACATCATACAATTCTAACATGTACAATAACATATATACCCTAATTTACACACAGTAACACACACTAACATACTAGATAAAATTCTAACATGTACACGCAATAACATACTCTACATTATCCTACAACAAGTTAAAATCATACCATAAAGCACATCTCATGACTTACCCTGCATTACCCTACCTTGTTCCGTCTCATAAAGCACATGTCTCATGAATTTCATGATTACACACCAAACCCTAGTTGGACATCTCATACCTTGTCTCAAGACCCTAATTCCAGAGCATGCAACTTGGTGACTCATCAACTCATCAACTTTTTAACATCATACAATTCTAACACATGTAAAATAACATATATACCCTAATTTACACACAGTAACACACACTAACATACTAGATACAATTCTAACATGTACACACAATAACATACTCTACATTACCCTACGACAAGTCAACATCATACCATAAAGCACATCTCATGACTTACCCTAGATTACCCTACCTTGTTCTGTCTCATAAAGCACGTCTCATGACTTGCATGATTGTACATACCAAACCCTAGTTGGACATCTCATACCTTGTCTCAAGACCCTAATTCCATACCATGCAACTTGGTGACTCATCAACTCATCAAATTTTTAACATCATACAATTCTAACATGTACAATAACATATATACCCTCATTTACACACAGTAACACACACTAAAATACTAGATACAATTATGACATGTACACACAATTTAACATACTCTACATTACCCTACGACAAGTTAACATCATACCATAAAGCACATCTCATGACTTGCATGATTATGCACCAAACCCTAGTTGGACATCTCATACCTTGTCTCAAGACCCTAATTCCAGACCATGCAACTTGGTAAGTCATCAACTCATCAACTTTTTAACATCATACAATTCTAACATGTACAATAACATATATACCCTAATTTACACATAGTAACACACACTAACATACTAGATACAATTCTGACATGTACACACAATTTAACATACTTTACATTACCATACGACAAGTTAACATCATACCATAAAGTACATCGCATGACTTAGCCTACACTACCCTACCTTATTCCGTCTCATAAAGCACATCTCATGACTTGCATGATTACGCACCAAACCCTAGTTGGACATCTCATACCTTGTCTCAGGACCCTAATTCCAGACCATGCAACTTGGTGACTCACCAACTCACCAACTTTTTAACATCATACAATTCTAACAAATGTACAATAACATATATATACCCTTGTTTACACATAGTAACACACACTAACATATACACACAATAGCATACTCTACATTACCCTACGACAAGTCAACATCATACCATAAAGCACATCTCATGACTTGCATGATTATGCACCAAACCCTAGTTGGACATCTCATACCATGTCTCAAGACCCTAATTCGAGACCACGCAACTTGGTGACTCATCAACTCATCAACTTTTTAACATCATACAATTCTAACACATGTACAATAACATATCTATACCCTTGTTTACACACAGTAACAAACACTAACATACTAGGTACGATTCTAATATGTACACACAATAACATACTCTACATTACCCTATGACAAGTAAACATCATACCATAAAGCACATCTCATGACTTGCATGATTACGCACCAAACCCTAGTTGGACATCTCATACCATGTCTCAAGAGCCTAATTCTAGACTCATGAAAAACTAGTTGGTGAGCAATCATGCACAAATTGGTGACTCATGAAAAACTAGTTGGTGCATGTGCAAGTATTGGTGATCTCATGTGTTTGTAGTTGACTCTCCTAACTTGCATGATTTCTCACCAAACCCTAGTTGGACATCTATGACCTTGTCTTGACCCTACTTGGAGCATGCAAGTATTGGTGATAATGTGTTTGTAGTTCACTCTCCTAACTTGCATGATTACGCACCAAACCCTAGTTGGACATCTCATACCTTGTCTTGACCCTAGTTGGAGCATGCGACAATAATGTTTAGTTCCCAATAATGTTGTTGTGCATGTGCAAGTATTGGAACGATCTCATTTGTTTGTAGTTGACTCGAGCCTAACTTGCATGATTGATCACCAAACCCTAGTTGCACATCTCATACCTTGTCTTGACCTTAGTTGTAGCATGCACAACTTGGTGACTCATGAAAAACTAGTTGGTGCATGTGCAAGTATTGGTGATCTCATGTGTTTGTAGTTGACTCTCCTAACTTGCATGATTGCTCACCAAACCCTACTTGGACATCTATGACCTTGTCTTGACCCTAGTTGGAGCATGCAAGTATTGGTGATCATGTGTTTGTAGTTCACTCTCCTAACTTGCATGATTACGCACCAAAACCCTAGATGGACATCTCATACCTTGTCTTGACCCTAATTGGAGCATGCCACAATAATGTTTAGTTCCCAATAATGTTGGTGTGCATGCAAGTATTGGTGATCTCATGTGTTTCTAGTTGACTCTCCTCACCTGCATGATTTCTCACCAAACCCTAGTTGGAGCATGCACAACTTGGTGACTCATGAAACCCTAGTTGGTGCATGTGCAGGTATTGGTGATCTCATGTGTTCGTAGTTGACTCTCCTAACTTGCGTGATTGCTCACCAAACCCTAGTTGGACATCTATGACCTTGTCTTGACCCTAGTTGGAGATGCAAGTATTGGTGATCATGTGTTTGTAGTTCACTCTCCTAACTTGCATGATTACCCACCAAAACCTAGTTGGACATCTCATACCTTGTCTTGACCCTAGTTGGAGCATGCCATAGTAATGTTTAGTTCCGAATAATGTTGTTGTGCATGTGCAAGTATTGGCATGATCTCATGTGTTTGTAGTTGACTCGAGCCTAACTTGCATGATTTCTCACCAAACCCTAGTTGGACATCTCATACCTTGTCTTGACCTTAGTTGGAGCATGCACAACTTGGTGACTCATGAAAAACTAGTTGGTGCATGTGCAAGTATTGGTGATCTCATGTGTTTGTAGTTGTCTTTCCTAACTTGCATGATTGCTCACCAAACCCTAGTTGGACATCTATGACCTTTTCTTGACCCTAGTTGGAGCATGCAAGTATTGGTGATCATGTGTTTGTAGTTCACTCTCCTAACTTGCATGATTACGCACCAAACCCTAGTTGGACATCTCATACCTTGTCTTGACCCTAGTTGGAGCATGCACAACTTGGTGACTCATGAAACCCTAGTTGGTGCATGTGCAAGTATTGGTGATCTCAAGTGTTTGTAGTTGACTCTCCTAAAATAAATGTACTAAAGAGTAGTAGTATTTTCACTCCAATTATGTCTTGTTTTACACCATGACAATTTATAGTGAGATCCTAGTGAACAAAAACCTAGAGAGTTTTTACAGCACCGTTGAAAGAACATTTTATCAAGAGCATTGAGGCCATTTATTATCCAAAGTTGTGTGTTCATTTTGTAGCTCCAACTTTATACTTACTAACATGCATATATATATATATATATATATATATATATATATATATATATATATCATCTAGAAAATTAAGATGCCCTGTGATACTAAAATTCAGATCACTTTGATATGCACCATCAAGGAAACCCAGGACTTTCATATGTAAGCTACCATGGGAAAATAATTCTAGATGTACATGTGTGTTTAGTACTATTTTTTGAGACATGTGTGTTTAGTGTTTAGTTGGTGCAGGCTAGTATCAAGGTGTTCATGTGTGTGTAGATGCAAGTATTGGTGACTCTCCTAACTTGCATGATTGCTCACCAAACCCTAGGTGGACATCTCAAGTATTGGTGATCACGTGTTTCTAGTTCACTCTCCTAACTTGAATAATTGCTCTCCAAACCATAGTTGGACATAAAATAACTTGTCTTGACCCTAGTTGGAGCATGCAAGTATTGGTGACTCATGAAAGCCTAGTAGGTGCATTCAGGGTGATGGTGATCATGTGTTTCTAGTTGCCTCTCCTAATTAAATGTATATATATATTAAACTAAAAACATCAAGAAATGTAAATTTCAACAACTCGAGAACTTACATTATTTTCCGAACTAAATTTGGTGGTGTCTAAAGACACCATTCTTGGCGCCTCCAATGTGTCGTAGATAGTGTTTGTATCCTAGGCACACCAAATGCTAGACATTAGTAACATCATAAGAAAGAAAAGAGAACCCAATGAAAATGTGTAAACATGGTTTAAATAACACACCTGACAATGCACTCATACAAGTAGGCCATCCGGATCATCTCTGGTGCTGATAGTGTCCATCAATCTTTCATGCTCTATATGAGGTAGCAAGTATCGTACATGTGACCTATTTTTGTGAGCAAGTGTGCAGAGCTTGATGTTTGTACCAACTACTAGGTTGGTGAAGAGGTATACAATAGCTCCTGGTCCCTGATATACATACCCACCCTTCCTTTTCTGTTGTGCTACAAGTGTCAATTACTCCCCTTTTATAACCATCGAGCCGGTTGGGAATTCAATATTTTCATCATCTGTAATAGGTTCTAGAAGGGTTTGTTTCCCCTCTAAGCAACGTGCCAACTAATAGTCAGAACCCCATTCATTATTTTTTGGGGAAACCACTACATATATCTGACCTGTGAAAAGAAATAGGTCGAGTTAACAATTTACATTTTGTAAATAAGGTCTTGCATATCTAATTTCTACAAAAATTAAATTATTCA
>LPNX011208771.1:40972-58342 GCA_001517045.1 Pseudotsuga menziesii | reverse complement strand
AACAAAATGACAACGCAGATTTACTAACATAAATTATTATCAAAAACACATACACATCTTCTCGGTGGCCTAAGCGGATGATTTATTAAAAACACATACACCTTTAGCTGCCATATCTTTTACATGTGATTCATATAATTGTATTCTACTTTTCTATCACATCGATTTAATATTGGGCCATTGTTAATAATAAAAGTATAATAGAAACACAACCAGGAATCTCATTAATACCAATACAATAGAGTAAGTGGTTTGAAACATTACTTCTTGGATAACATGAATATGATAAGATAGTTTCTTTTTATCGAGAATTCATCAATGCGAGATGATTAAGTCCGTAAATGTACACACTTATCAAAATTACATATTAACTCTTTTATTGATAATTTACTTAGGAAACATTATATTCCTAGGATTTATCAATCACTAGATCTAAAGATTAGCAACATTAGTTTTTTCTTTAGCGTTTAGTCTGTTTGGTTTTTTTAGTCTCTTTGTTTTTTGTTTCTATTTGCATATCTTCTTATCACTTCTTCAGACCCAATAAAATATTTCATAACTATAGTTGAGTCCTTCATAACTATATCTTTTATATTTGTATATATAAAAAGTATATATGCCTTTTATATTAGTACCATGTTCATTTCATTTTGCTGAGGTGGATACTTTTTTTTTCATGTTGGAATATTGTCAACAATGAATATATATGTTTTATATTTGTATATATAAAAATTATATATTCCTTTTATATGTATATATCTAAAGTAATATATATTTCCTTAATTTTAAATAGTTATAAAAAACTATTTCATTTCTAATGAAATAATGAAATATATTGTCCTTTACAATCAAGTTGTGTGTTGATGGTTTTATATGCAATATCATTAAAAGTGAAGTATTATTCAATAAGTCCATTGGTTGTATTTAAAAACATTGAGTCTAAGGAACAACCTACTTATGGGTACACTTTGAATGAGGTGAATGTTTTTAAAGAATAGAAATGTTTTTTACAGTTACCCACTATTATTTGCTTCTATGTTTATTGAATTGCAAGAACTGTATAATGAAAGATTTATTTTATAATGGTAGTATAATCTTAATAAGCTTTTTTATGTGAGATTTAAGGTGGAATATGGTCTAGATTGTTTTATCTAGATAAGAGGATGAGACAAGAGTATAGTAGAGATTGATTTTATGGCACTTTCAAAATTAGAAATAAACAATTATAAACCAAAAAAATATAAAATGTTAAAAATTGGTATCTCATCAAGGGATAATTGGTAGGGATGAATGGGTAACTCACTTGATGATTACATTATGTATATATGCCTTTTATATGTATATATCTAAAGTAATACATGTATTTTATGTTATTAATTATATTTAATTATAATAATACATCACTTCGATTAAAATCTTTACTTATTCAAATTACTTATATTATTAATGACATAATATAATAATTTGAATAATAAGATATGAGTAATATATTTTAAAAATTATATAAAGGGTTTTCAATTTGTGAACGCATATATGCCTTCACTGAATGTAAAAGGCATATATACTTTTTATGGCTTATTGTATGTATACAAATTTAAATAGTTATAAAAAGATATCTCATTTCTAACATTTCATTTATTAATTAATGTTTAAGATTAATTATTATTTAAAATATACATATTTTAATATGTTTTTATTAATCTTTTTGCTTCCACCACATGTGCATTCCTATAGTACTAAAGGAGATGTCAAATAAGGTAAATCATCCATGTTTACATAATGTCGTTCATCATGGAAAGAGTCCAAGTGTACACTTATGGGTACACTTTGAATGAGTTGAATGTTTTTAAAGAATAGAAATGCTTTTTACAGTTACCCACTCTTATTTGCTTCTATGTTTATTGAATTGCAAGAACTGTATAATGAAAGATTTATTTTATAATGGTAGTATAATCTTAATAAGATTTTTTATGTGAGATTTAAGGTGGAATATGGTCTAGATTGTTTTATCTAGATAAGAGGATGAGACAAGAGTATAGTAGAGATTGATTTTATGGCATTTTCAAAATTAGAAATAAACAATTATAAACCAAAAAAATATAAAAAGTTAAAAATTGGTATCTCATCAAGGGATAATTGGGAGGGATCAATGGATCACTCACTTGATGATTACATTATGTATATATGCCTTTTATATGTATATATCTAAAGTAATACATGTCTTTTATGTTATTAATTATATTTAATGATAATAATACAGCACTTCGATTAAAATCTTTACTTATTCAAATTACTTATATTATTAATGACATATTATAATAATTTGAATAATAAGTTATGAGTAATATATTTTAAAAATTATATAAAGGGTTTTCAATTTGTGAACGCATATATGCCTTCACTGAATGTAAAAGGCATATATACCTTTTATGGCTTATTGTATGTATACAAATTTAAATAGTTATAAAAAGATATCTCATTTCTAACATTTCATTTATTAATTAATGTTTAAGATTAATTATTATTTAAAATATACATATTTTAATATCTTTTTATTAATCTTTTTGCTTCTACCACATGTGCATTAATATAGTACTAAAGGAGATGTCAAATAAGGTAAATCATCCATGTTTACATAATTTCGTCCATCATGGAAAGAGTCCAAGTGTGATTATTGAGGTTTGAGGTTTGGGTTCATCATGGAGAGAGTCCAAGTGAAATTGTTGAGGTTTGAGGTTTGAGTGTTTCGTTCAGTGAAGGCATATATGCCTTCACTGAATGTAAAAGGCATATATACTTTTTATGGCTTATTGTATGTATACAAATTTAAATAGTTATAAAAAGCTATCTCATTTCTAACAATTCATTTATTAATTATTGTTTAAGATTAATTATTATCTAAAGAATACATATTTTAATATGCTTTTTTTAATCTTTTTGCTTCCTCCACATGTGCATTAATATTGTACTAAAGGAGATGTCAAATAAGGTAAATCATCGATGTATACATAATGTTGTTCATCATGGAGCTCTCTCACCTCTCACAATCACCTTTAAGTGACTTTAGAGACTTTTGTTTACATGTTGAAGAGGCTCGGGGTCCTTGTATTGTTGCAGAAATTGGGTGCCAGAGGTTTGTTCGGAATTGTAGTGTTCACCTCAGTTCATCCAAAGGATATGCAAATGCAAACGTTGTGGTGGACTATATGTTGGATTCATTGCATGTCGTTGACAGTACTCACAATAATTTATATAGAAATATAATTCTGCCGAGCCATCTCCTAACTTAGATGGAGCTAGGTCACCGGAACAATTTTTTTTATCACAAATATTCTTGTCACATGACAAATGACAACACAAATTGGGGTATGGTGAATGAGGATGGATACAAATTACATTTTAGTTGTAACGAATTGAACATTTGAAATTATATGAGTCAAGTAATTTAGTCATTTCATCTTTATTGTCTTGCTCTGTCAGTATATAAGTGGTGTGTCTGTATTAAAATTTGAATTATTAATATACTAAAGAGTTAAACTATGAAGAACTGCCTTAACTAATAAACGTTGTTGTTCATGCACATCAGATCTTACATTTTGAAAGAAGCATGACAATACCGCAACGAATCCAACCAAATTTTCCCAATGGTTTTGGGACTCAGATTTCCATATCTTCCCAATTATTCAATTTAGTATTGAATACAGCCAGAACAAGAGAAGAGTTTGAGAGAGATTGGGAAGCTTTAGCTGAACAAGAAGAAATTACCGACCAAATTAGAAATGCAAGACAACAAAATTAAAATAAGAATATAATATATATATATATATATATATATATATATAATATTTCTTTTTTATATTACCTACTTGTTTGCAGGGTTTTTTTTTCCAAAAGACCATGTCAAATTTCCCTTTATGGATATGTATTATGGAAATGTTTAAATGCAACTCATGTCATTTATTAAATCATGCTTCGTAATTTTTATGTGTAAGATTGTGACTACAGTGATATATATATATACAATGTTTATCGAGATCGTCAAAATTGCACTTTATGAATCAGAGTTATTTGTTGTTTTTATATAAAATTTTTAGTCCATAGTCCCATGGTATTCATAAATTATAACTTTATGAATACCATTTGAGAGAGATGTGTCATGATGTCAGAAGTCAAGAGACATGTGCTCAGCCAATTGGTGAGGCCCCTCTTGCACATCCAATTTTTGGATGTTAGACTGATAAATGACATGTCAATGACCTCAATATCTATAATCATGATAAAACTGAAAAAATGATACATTAGGTTCATCCCATGGTATTCATAAATTATAAACTTATGAATACCATTTGAGAGAGAGATTTCATCATGTCAGAAGTCAAGAGACATGTGCTCAACCAATTGGTGAGGCCCCTCTTGCACATCCAATTTTTGGATGTTAGACTAAAAAATGACATGTCAATGAACTCAATATCTATAATCATGAGAAACCTGAAAATGATATATTAGGTTTTGATGAACAGATATGTGGCCCCACCAAAAAATGAATTTGTTCCCATTTACCATTCCACTGTTGGATGATAGACATAGGATACGTAACATTGACATGTCGTTTATCGCTGTAACATCCACTTTTGGATGTTGGACTCATAAATCACATGTCAATGACCTCAAAATTGAAATTAAAATATCAATTTTGTTTGACATAGACATTGCTTTATGTCAACAAATGAAGTTGTGTTCCATGTATAAAATGGTAAAATTAATATTTTTTCATTTTTATTGGTTTTGTTCATAACCATATGTTTTTTAATTGTTTTGTTATATAGCTACAAATGGATCCTTCCAGCTGGAGTTTGTTTCCAATGGAGATATTGGAATCGATTTTGTTGTGGGTTCCTTTTTCAACATTGATCCGGTTCGGATAAACTTCTAAACATTTCCAGGCAATTTTGTGGCAACGAGCATTTAGAACTTCTTGGTTGAACAATCACATAGCTGAAGTTGGTTTTTTTGTTGAAGTCTGGTGGCCATACGAGATCGAAATGCTATATAAGTTTATAACTTCTATAGGCCATACGTCTTTTCTGCATATTACCAATCCATAAAACAATTATTCTGTTGAATGCACAGCTGGTTCAAATATTTTGCTATCAATGTTATGTTCATTGCCAGGTCACAAGCGCTACTTTATTACTAACCCATTCGAAGGATGGTTTTTATATATAGGCATGATTGAAATTGGAGTGCTTGGATTCTTCACACTCATAAGCAGCATTGGTGATCACAAACAGGGATGGATAGTTGTTCATCATGAAGAGAACGAACATGGTTCAAAAATTTTTGTGTCTAGCATGTGAATAGAGATTGCAGAGAAATTGATGCAACTAGATTCATTCCAACCCCTACTAAAGATGTAGTTCTTTTTAACAGAAAAATATATTGGATACATATGAGAATCATTTCATAGGAAGATGCTCTATATTCCTATACTATGTGGTCACTCGACATTGGATTGAACAAATGGGCTAGTCATGCAATTCATACATGATGCATCAAATGGTCCATGTGTTTGACTATACATCAAAACCAACTGTTATGTCTTGTGAACGATGATAGGACAACTATATGGTCCATAACTGAAATGATAGATCTGAGGATTAGTGCATCTGCATTTGAAGAGGTGCACGGGTTTTGGATATTTGGAAGAGATTTGAGATGGAGCCTTTTAGAGGTTATGACACTCCATATAAATACACGTTGTCCAAGGTACCTTCCATTTCGGGCTGTGGGAAGTTTTATTCTGATGTGTAGGTATGGCCAAATCCCATACATATATTATGAACTCAACACCTGCAGGGTTACTCATGTAGGACACAATGAAGGATCATTGCTCCGAAGTCATCAATTTCCTATGCCAGTAGACATCAGGGGGAGCCCGCTAAATTCCAACGCATGTATGATATAATGAGGAGATCAAATCACCAAAGTCAATTTATATCATCAAATCCAACATCTAGCAACAACTGTAACGAAACATTGAATGAAGTTATTGAACCTTTCGTAGGTCATACTTCGGGCGAAATGTTTTCTAATCATGGCATCGAGGTATAAGGATTACATTGGATTGTCTATATTTGAAAAATTATTTATCTGTAAAATATAGATATACTTACACACATGTTCAATGTTTAGATAACTACTCGCAACCATTTTTTGAAGCAATCATTTGATGAGCGTGAGGAAGCTATGTATAAAAATCAACCAGAAACAGTACAAAATGATAACACCAATACAACTGAAAGAAACAGTGGTATAAGAACAATTTATCTTGGAACAACAAAGGACACGATTTGCAAGTCTGCTATGAATGACTCACACAGCCATGCAAACAATGCATTGTTAACGAATGAATATCAAGGGTTTCGAAATCAACTCGAAAGCAGTTTGCAAATGTCAAGTCCAGCAAGAACTATTTCTATTGGAACAACCAAGGTATTGTTTCGCCTATCCATGACAAAAAACATGCATTTGGCCTTGATCAAAATAAGGTAGTATTAGATGCAATACTATTTCATCTTCCTGTTCAATAATTCAATCAAAAATCGTTTTGAAATTCCAAGATAGTAGCATCCATGGAAATAATTGTCGAAATGACATGACATCGATCAATGTCATTCCGTCTTCTGGTGACGATGACTCTCTACAAAATGTCGGTCAAAATTATGTTGTGTGCAGCCAACCGAAGAACATGGACCTCAATCAGGAAAACAATTATGCAGCAATGAATGATCAAGCAATGATTCAAAACCAGATCATGATCAGTAGACCAAGTGGAGATGCAGAAAGGACTATTTTTCTTCGAACATCGAAGGTCTTACTTGGCCTATTGGTACACAATTTTCATATTTAGATCTTACCAGAAGATTTGACATAATATTTAACAACGACATTTTCACTTTTCAGGATAATAGTGTCGAGGCTCGTCGAGGACACAACATTCAAACCCCAACTCGTCTGAACAATATGATGGCAACCAACCTTGATTATAATTTGCATGATGAAATCAATTTGCGTCAGGTATCAAGCGATGGTACTTGACAAAGGCAAGTCAGGAATGTACAGCGTCGCAAAAACAGAGGAGAGAGATGTCAACATGTCTCGCCTCACTTTGCATTGAATGGTAGCGTCCATGCTCAAGATCCAGGTTTAAATATACATACATCAAGAAACATGGTTGAACATTTTTGTAAGAAATGTCCTCTTTCCATCGATCATTTCGTGCCGAAATTGATAAATTGTCAATTGTACAAATGTGTAATGTTTGTCGTGAATCATACCCTAGAATGAATTTTTTCAAACGAGATGAAGGACCTATTTTTGTGAGATGTAGGCAAGAGTGTGGTATCCATCGTTTTTCTCAAGATAACAACATGAATCCTCGCAAACAACCTCCTGTTTTATCAATTTTGACACAGGTTGAAGAAATGTTAATAGCACGAGTGAATCCAATACTACAGGTCACACATGCACATGGAGGTCAATATAAATACAGAGGACATACAATTAGCTTCCCACAGGATATTGTTTCTATTGCTAAGACTCTTCCTCGTCGAATTGAAGACCTAGACATATTAATTATCAGGAGAGAAGGGCCTCCATCCAAGCACTATGATTGCATTGTTAGTAGGTCGCGAGTAATGGATCCATTGCATTACAAAATATGGGTGGAAAAATATTACCGAGATGTTGAAGTTGATCCAGAATCAGTCATATGCCTCCTAGACAAGCCAACAGATGTCTCCTCTAAATTGCGTTATATCAACTCTGACATAGCTAACCCAGAAGATATTGATGCAGACATTGACATATTTGGAAGTCATCGACTCAAAACTCATCCTTCATCCTTTACAGCTAGAATGCAAAATGCACAAAGAGAGATAGAGGAGATACACAACTTTGTTAACAAAGAATCTTCTTTGTCAGATTTAGGTATGGAATGGCCAGAGATTGGTTTGTCTCCAATAAATGAATATAACACAGAAGGTTTGTTTGACATGGCATTTCCAACACTGTTTCCCACCGGCACTGCTCATTGGTTGCAACCACGTTTGAAGGATGTCCACTTACATGAGTATGGGTTGCACCTACTCAGATATTGTGATCAAAGGTTTGGAAAACATCCAAGGTTTCGGTATTTTGTATTGAACATGATAATGAGACATCGAAGTCAAGGAACAACTGCTATATTTGTGAAAAAAAACATTGAAGATGGCATACCGTACCACAATTGAAGATTTACGTAAGGAGCTCATTGAATTCCGTGATACCAAATTAGCTGAACGATTGATGCGTTTTGGTTCATGTCTTCAAGGAAGGAAGGCATATTGGAACATATGTCGCAGTGAACTTACTGACATGATATCACAAATCGGTTTCCCAACTTTGTTTTTCACTCTGAGTGCAGCTGATACCAAGTGGCCAGACCTACATAAAGCTATGCCCAATTCTGCACCTGTATCTGCACAGAACCGGAATAGATGGAGAACCGATAATGTTATAAACTATCCACATATTGTTGAAAAGTATATGCATGAATGTTTTAGTATATTCCGTGATGAAATCATTGTAAAATACCTTCATGCTAAAGACTACTGGTACAGGTATGTCGTTTCCTTATTCTATTTTTCAATCTAACATGTTAGATTATTACTTGAAATTTTGTTGCAAGCTAATATTATTGAAACATGATGAGTTTCATAGGTATGAATGGAAACATAGGGGATCAACACATATCCATGGATTTCTATGGTTAGAAGGTGCACCGGACATGGAGCAACTGGATTGGACAGACACGATAAGGGTTGATGCAGCAAGACGATGCTTTGACAACTATGTAACAGCATGGAATCCTTGTGATGCTCACCACAAGAATATATCTATTCATCAACCTCTGGAGGAATATCCTTGCTTATTGGATACCAGTGAAATATTCAATACAAATCCCCTTGACAACTATGAGCAACTAGCGAATTGAGTGCAACGACACACAAGATGCAGTGTTCATTCATGTTTACGTAAAAAAGGTTCCTCCTACATGTGCCGATACAATGCACCATGGGAACTTCAAGACCAGTCGAAAATATTTGTCAATGACAAAGGACACAAAAAATACGAACCTGCTCACAACAACGACAGGTTAAATGTCCATAAAATTCCTCTTCTTTCAATATGGCGTGCCAATGTTGATTGCCAGCCGGTTCTTTCACGTCATGCATTTTTGAAATAAATTGCAAAGTATGCTTCAAAATCAGAGAGAAGATCAGAAAGCTATCAAGATATGTTGACAAGAATCTCTAATGGTGTTGACTCTGACATTCCCTCTATAACTGCATATAAAAAGTTTCTTGCTGAAACAATTGTGGAAAGAGATATAGGAGCATAGGAAACCTGTCATATGTTGTTAAAGCTTCCTCTTGTTATTTATAGCCGTAGCTTTGTTTCAGTTAATGTTGGCAGAAAAAATATTCAAAAGATTTTCTTCCAACTCAGATAACAACAAATTCCCAATAGGGTCTGGGTTTCTAGAACACTACCAAAACAGACCTCCGTTTCTGGAGCACTTATCTTTGATTGAAACTGCACGATCATGGTCTTTTAGTGGTTGACGTCAGAGAGAACCATGGAAGACAAGAGATACACCTGCGATAGTTCGTGTATGGCCACGGTTCTGTGAATTTCCTAATAGGAATTCAGATTTCTTTGAGTCATTTTGCCTCAGTGAATTTCTTCTCTATAAACCGTTTAGAAACATTCAGATTGATATTGGAGTCAGCACAGAAATTATTATTCATAACTGGAGGATCCTTAGATATCGAGCTTGGCATGTCAATAGGATACCTTTAGAACCAGATACCAATGAAGAAGATGACGATACACATGAGGATGAAGTGATTCATGAGAATGACATGGATGAGTAGGAGATGTTGTCACGTCTTGTTCCTCCCAACACTGTTCAAGTTTCAGACATTGATACTCTTGGTCGCAGAGACTTTGACTTGATCCATGCATGGAATAGTACAACAGGTTGGAATAGAGACTTGGAGGACCCAACAGATTTCATAAAAAATGTACGCTCAAGAGGATCCATACCAGATGTCTCACATTCTAGGTTAGCTTCTCCATCCTTTTTTTATGATAAGCAACGTCTTTGTTTTGAAACTATTATTCAACATTTCCATGAAAGACCTGATGCAGACCGGCTGAAGATGATAATTCAAGGAACTGCAGGGATAGGAAAGTCTTACCTTATACATTGTCTTGGACATGAATTTTTAATGCATTCCATAAATGGAAAAATCCATTTGTTATTGCTGGCACCTACAGGAGTAGCTGCATTCAACATACGGGCCAAAACAATTCACTCAGCCCTTAGAATCCCTATTAAAGACTTCAAATATTTATAGGGACGGTCACTTTCTATATTTCAAGAGGAAATGTGATATGTCACACACATTTTAATTGATGAAATGAGTTTCCTTGGGCCAAGGTTGTTCATACAAATTGATTCACATCTTCGAGAGGCGTTTCCTGAAAAAAGGTCAGTTCCTTTTGGTGGGAGATCAATGACTATTGTTGGAGATCTTGGGCAGTTTCCTCCTATCAAAGATAAACCATTATACATAGGAAGCACGGCTGGCAGGGTGTTATGGAAAGATTTCAGAAAGGTTGTTACATTGGACACAATATTTCGTCAACAAGGCACAAATCCAAATCAAGTCAAATTTAAGAGGTTGCTAGCCAACATCAGAAATGCAAACCCAACAGTGGATGATTGGAATCTTTTAATCTCACGAACAGATGCAAATATGGATGGTACCAAAAGTACTACTTTCACTTCAAAAATCCATTTGTTTCCTATGAACAGCTTGGTAAATGTACATATTCGATGCATGCTAAAGTCACTTGGAATTCCTATAGCACGATGCGTTGCTGAACATACAAAGAATAAATATTTTTCTGATGCTAATGATGACCAGCTTCAACAAGAAGTGCTTTTATGTCCTGGTCAGCGAGTGATGTTGACGTGTAACTTGTGGGTGGAAGTAGGGTTGGTAAATGGAGCACTTGGGACAGTTGAAAACATCTTTTTCTCTGATGGATCCAAACCACCATAACTGCCAATGTATGCTACGGTCTCATTTGATGATTACATTGGTTTACCATGGGACATCAGATATCCCAAAATTGTTCCAATAACACCTATTTCTAGAGGAAATCGCAAGCAAATCCCATTGTGTATGGCTTGGGCTCTTACCATACACAAATCGCAAGGTTTGACTTTACAAAGGGAAACCATTGATATCGGTATCGTAGAGAGGCAAGGTTTAACTTTCACAGCAATTTCAAGGGTAAAATCTATTGACGGTCTATGAATATCTCCGCCGTTTACATTTGAGAGGTATTCAAAAATGGCAAAAAGTGCATATGCTACAATCAGGAAAAAGGAAGAACAACGGTTGGAATCCATTTCAGCTTAAAGATCACAACTATCAGGTTATTAGGCAACTTGATTGTTTATTGTATAGATATTTATATTGACATGTTTCGTTGTTATTATTTGAATTGGTAGAAAGAAATATAGATTGCAAGAGAACAAACCAATTTACAAACTAACATAGTTTAATCTCTATTTATTCATTGTCTTTTCATATAGTTGTCGAGAATAAGATTTCTTCCTATATGTTAACAAACACTTTCTCAATATGTTCAATTACAGTTCAATTGACAAGCATTTGTTAAGCTCTATTGCGACATAAAAACATAGTGGAAGCCATTATTTTTTTTACTGATTTATTTGGATTTTTGTTCTTCATATTCTTTTCAATGTGTAGAAAGAGTAAATATATAGTTAGTTATCTATTTTTTTTTCATAATATCCTCACAACTAAATGTAATTTGTTTTAATTTGGTTTTATTGACTAAATGTGAATGTACTGATGAAGTGTGCCAAAAAAACAGTATTGAATTATAGATTACGTGATGGCATGCCAATGATTTCGACATATATAACCATAACCATGCATGTTACCATTTTATGCAACTTACGTTTTTGTTGTATTGTATGATTTAATTGTTATTGATATCTTAGAGTTTTAGTTCTTATGCCACATTTCCTCCAATGTTGTTTATTGTATCATTTGGTTAACATTATGTTCGAATTCATAAAACCATATATGTTTTTATTTTCCAGATCTTTGCCTCATATCCACATAAAAAATGGATGTAAAAAAAAATCAAACATCGTCCAACAGTATGCAGCAGACACCTGATAGACGAACCAAGGTTGAGGCGTCGATTTCAGATACATGTTCTACATCCTGGAAGAGGAAACCTTTCCAAACCAGAAATTCAAAAGGAGATAGGAAAGAAATTTGGCATTACTGGTACACAACAAATATTTATTTACAGTTTTCATACATATGGACAAAGATCTTCACGTTTTTTGTTGGTATATGACAAGCTTGAGGATGCAATAAAATATGAGCCTAACCACAGATTAGTGAAGAACGGAATTCATGATCTTGGCAAGAAAACCCAAGAAAATACTGAAAAAAAAAAGCAAAGAAAATTCGTGGTGTCATGCCAAGAAAAAAAAAAGTTGTTGAGCCACTATCATGACCATCTACATAAAAAAAAAGTGAGAGTCCCTTTTCTTTCTGATCGCATCATTGTATTTATTCAGTCTATCGTTGCATACAGTTATCTAAATGTGTTGAAGATATTTTATGTTCGAATAATATTTTGAATTTTGATTTTGTAGTAGTTGGGTTCACTTTTATCTTGAATTTCTTTTTGCATTATTAAATCGATGTAAGAAATATCTTGGATTCTAATGTTCATTGCTGCCTATGGTGTCTTCTGACATTGCTTCATGGTTATGTTATACTATGTCTGTGTTATGCAAAGAAATTAATTTTATAATTTATTATGTTTTGGTTGGTAATAACTATGTATTTTTAATGTTATTTATAAGTACTTTAAATAGCTTTGTCTGTTCGTTCAAAGAAATTTCTTTTATGATTTGTTATGTTTCTGTTGCAATATGGTAATGTTGGTTGTTGGATTTCTGTTACATGATGCCATTCATTAAAATGTTTTGTGGTAGTTGTGTTTATTTTTATTTTGAATTTCTTTTTGCATTCTGAAATCGAGGAAGGGTTGTCTTGGATTCTGATATTCATTGGTGCTTATGGTGTCTTGTGACATTGGTTCATGGTTATGTTCTACTATGACTGTGTTATGCAAATAAATTATTGTTATAATTTATTATGTTTCTAATGGTAATAACTATGTATTTTTTATGTTTTTGTTTAGTTAATTGCAAATGGATCCGAGCATTTGGAGTTTACTCCCACTCGAGTTTCTAGAGATGATTCTCCTATGGGTGCCATTTTCAACATTGGTTCGTTTGCGATCAATCTCTAAACATTGTGAAGAGCTATTGTCTAGGCCATCTTTTGTTAGCGCTTGGAAAAATAAAAATATAACAGAAACTGGCCTTTTAATTGAACTATTGGGACAACATCAAAACCATTTTGCCTATAAGTTTATCAATCGTACAGGACATACATCCTTCTTGCATGTCCCCCATCTGGAATATAGATATACGATTGAATGTACAGTTGGTTCAATCATTTTTCTCTCGAAATATTGTCCTCTACAAGGACATAAGGATTTTTACATTGCAAATCCATTCATAAAGCGTTTCTCAAATATAGGAATTATTGATACAGGAGACTATAGTTTCTCTTCTCTAATAGGAAACACTGGTCAATGAAAACATGGATGGATACTTGTACGTCATAAGTGTATTGAACAAGGTCCTAAATTTTATATCTGCAGCAATGTCCAAAGAGCTTGGAGAGAAACAATTGGTGCTGATGGTGAACCTACTGCTCCTAAAGATGCTGTTTTTTATAAGGGAAAAATTTATTGGTTGCATGTGAAAATAATTTTTGAAGAAGGTGCCTCATATTTGTACAAAATGTACTCACTGAACATTGAAATGAATATATGGTGTATGCATTCAGTTTACAAAGGACGTAGGAAACGATCTATGTGTATGACCTTACACTGCAACTGATTGATATGTCTTGTGAATGATGGTTTTACAAGTATATGGTGCATAGATGAAATCCAAGATTTCAAACGTGGTCAACATTGTGTTCAACAAATAGATAGTCACTTCGAGGACGGTAGAGGGTTAAGATGGACCCTTTTACAAGGTATGACAAGAAGTATAAATATACATTGTTCAGACTATCTACCATTTCGAGTAGTTGGAACTTCTATATTGATGTGCAAGAATGCTGAAATTCCATTCATATACTATGATTTGTAAACTTGCAGTGTTACTCATTTAGTAGTTGATTAAAGATCATCGCTTCCAAATCAGTGTCTACCATTGCTAGCAAACAATCAATGCAGTAACATTATCATGTATAAGAATTTCTTTCCTTTAACTCCCATCATGGTTTTATTCAATGATTTACTCCCATTCCCTTCGACATTGTTTCAGTCCTTGTAGGATTTTGGCATGTAATTCAATAGGTTTATGCGTCTTTGTAAACAAAACAATGTTTTAGTTTTTGCACTATGTGCAAATTTTGGTATGTTCTGGTTTTAAATAAAACATGGCTTCATTTCATGAAGCTTTTTATAAAGGATATGGAAATTTCGAGTAGCTATGTTTCAGTTTTTGCTTCAAATCAATATTTTGTTTTCTTTTGATCTAAAAATAAACAAATTTATGTACTGTATAACATCAAAATTTATTGGCTATATCGAGATTTTAATGGAAACTATATTTTACATCTTTTAAATAGTACAACTAATATTACATATCTTGCCCTCATACACTTAAAGTATTTTATCAATTCTGTTGATAGTTACACTAATATATGATCTCGTGTCCTTCTATATTAATAAAAATAATGCGGTTAAAATGTAAACATTACAATTAAACTAATAATCTCCAATACATTCACACAGAGATTGCACTATCAACAAATGAATAAAAAAGGCATTCGATCTGAACTTGGTATGGGAACAAACATTGCACATTAAAGAACACTAACAGATTTATGTACTGTATAACATCATCATTTATTGGCTATATCGAGGTTTTAATGGAAACTATATTTTACATCTTTTAAATAGTACAACTAATATTACATATCTTTCCCTCATACACTAAAAGTATTTTATCAATTCTATTGATAGTTACATTAATATATGATCTCCTTTCCTTCTATATTAATAAAAATAATGCGGTTAAAATGTAAACATTCCAATTAAACCAATAATCTCCAATACAGTCACACAGAGATTGCATTATCAACAAATGAATAAACAAGGCATTCGATCTGAACTTGGTATGGGAACAAACATTACACATTAAAGAACACTTTTTTACACTTGAAATAACAAAGATATTCCATATTTGCTCCACAATTGACATTCACGCCTTGTTCAAATGAAAACAACATAACTAACGATCTTGTAATTAATGATGACTTTCTATACACCGCATGTCACAAGACACCATAAGCAGCAATGAACATCAGAATCCAAGATACCCCTTCATCGATTTCAGAATGCAATAATAAATTCAACAAAAAAACTAAACCCAACTACTACAAAACAATTTAATTAATGGCATCATGTAACAAAATTCCAGTAACCATCATGGCCATACAGCAATGTCACAATTCAACTTGATGCTCACTCACTATGATGATCCACCATAGGACTTCATACATTAAACATATAATGCTCTTATGAAATTGCTTTTAATGCTGTAATGCAATGAACCACATTAATTAACATAACCATAATACAATATATTCATACATAAACAATGCAATAATTTCACTACACCTAATCATTGTGCAACATTACAATGACTTACATATTGTCACACTACCACATTAGTCAACATAGCCATAATGCAACATGGCAATTATATCGCATTGTGACGTTTATCACATGTTATGTTACATTGGCGACATTCATCAAAGGTTGTGTCACATTGTGATATTCACCAAGGGTTATGTCACATTGTAATAATGTCCAATATTTGACACATTAATAATGTCTGTTTGGCATTCGATTTCAACTCGATATGATAACATACATTGCACATTAAAGAACACATTTTTTTTCACTTGAAATAACGAATATATTCCATAACTAACGATAAGGTAATTTATGATCACTTTCTGTACTAAGTTGACATAATGTCAAATGTTTTTCAACAATTGCATATATCAGTTGTTGAAATTACAATTTAAATAATCAATACAATATTTCACTTCATCAAGTAACATTAGAAATAATATATGTAATTGTTGCAATTAAATTCCTAGATTCCCTCATTTTAACAATCCATACATTCATTTACATCATTTTCATGGATGCATTACTTACTATTGTATTGAAATTGTTACTTTTTGTATTCGTTTAAATTTTTTTTTTTTATAAATATCACAAAACATAAAATGTATGGAACTGAAACTACTTAGAAAATAATTTAGTTTCACATTGAATAAACATCAATTAAACAACTGTTGAAGTATTATAGTCTACGAAAACATCTCACTACAAACATTGCAGATTATATAACAATTATTCCCACTTGAAATAACAAAGATATTCCATATTTGCTCCACAATTGACATTCACGCCTTGTTCAAATGAAAACAACATAATTAACGATCTTGTAATTTATGAAGACTTTCTATACACCGCATGTCACAAGACACCATAAGCAGCAATGAACATCAGAATCCAAGATAGCCCTTGTGAGATTTCAGAATGCAATAAGAAATTAAAAATAAAACTAAAGCCAACTACTACAAAACAATTTAATTAATGGCATCATGTAACAAAAATCCAATGACCATCATGCCCATACAGCAATGTCACAATTCAACTTGATGCTCACTCGCTATGATGATCCACCATAGCACTTCATACATTAAACATATAATTCTCTTATGAAATTACTTTTAATGTTGTAATGCAATGAACCACATTAATTAACATAACCATAATGCAATATATTCATATAGAAACAACCCAATCAAACATAACCCTTTCGTTTATGTCAAAACAGAGTAAACACCTGAAAATTTCACTACACCTAATCATTGTGCAACATTACAATGACTTAAATATTGTCACATTACCACATTACTCAACATATCCATAATGTAACATGGCAATTATGTCGCATTGTGACGTTTATCACATGTTATGTTACATTAATGACATTCATCAAGGGTTGTGTCACATTGTGATATTCGCAAA
>LPNX011208771.1:0-40557 GCA_001517045.1 Pseudotsuga menziesii | reverse complement strand
TATATATATATATATATATATACAGAGAGAGAAAGAGGTTTGGCAAAAAAATGGTTTAAAACATCCACATTCTACATGGTAATGTAGAATGTATGCCACATTGTAATGCTTTTCAAGGTTTACATTTCACTCTGACGTTATCAAGGGTTATATCACATTCCAACGTTAAGCCATAATTTTTTACAGTGTTTGGTTGGTGTATGTCAACACAACCATAGGGAAAACACATTAATAATGTGATAGTGGACGTTTAATAAGCGTTATGTCGCATTGTGACGTTTAACACGGTTTATGTTGCATATCATAATGTTATGTCACATTATGATGTTGATCAAGGTTTACGTTTCACTGCAACGTTATCAAGGGTTATATCACATTATGACATTAAACCATGGTTTGTTACAGTGTTTGGTTGGTATATGTCAACACAACCAAAGATGCGACACATTAATAATGCGAGTGGGTGTTTAATAAGCGTTCTGTCGCATTCTGATGTTTATCCCAGTTATGTTACAGTATCGACATTAATCAAGGGTTTTGTCACATTGTGATATGTCTTACAAATTGTAATATTGCGACAAATTATTTAAATGATATCATGTAATTAATTGCAAATCGATATTAAAATAAGTAATTCTGAGACACATTAATAATGTGATAGTGGACATTTAATAAGCGTTATGTCGCATTGTGACGTTTAGCACAGTTTATGTTACATATCATATTGTTATGTCGCATTATGATTTTTATCAAGGTTTATGTTTCACTGCGACGTTAACATATACAATATATAATATTCAATATAATTAACTTCCTGATATATTTTTCATATATATTATAGGGAAAAACATTGTATTAATAATATTTTACCTATGTTATGTTTTATTTAATGTTTTATATTAATTAAATAATGTGGCAATAAATAAATGATATTATTTATTAAAATTAATTAAACAATTTATTATTTCTATTAATACTTTATGTATGTCGAAATATAACATGAAAACCATTGCATACATAGCTAGACGCAACTATGAAATAAACTTACAATCCAACATTACAATGAATTACTTAATCTCACATAACCGATTAGGGAACGATTTGATAATGCAAGATGACAATTAATCAACTTCTGTACTATTAGAATCTAATAAAACCTTTCACCAACATATTATTCTTTGATTTAAAAATCCTAACATTGCGATGTGACAAACCTTTCACCAACATATTATTCTTTGATTAAAAATCCTAACGTTGCGATCTGACAAACCTCTAACCAACATATTATTCTTTGATTAAAAATGCAAACATTGCGATGTGTAGTAAAGACACATAAACCATCATGAACATTGCATCCCAACATAATCAGAACTATAGTTGTTTCTAATGTGACAAATGTTGTAATTTATCCTAACCCTTTCTGAACCTCCTACATAGTATTTGAATGCTTGCGTTCCCCAATGTATTTGTCATGTTCTAAAATTAAACAAAGGCTATGTCACATTGTAACAGTTTGCGAGGGTTTCATGTCACATCTTTGTATGTTTTGTGACACAATAGATACTATAGAGAAAAATGTTGGTTATGTCACATTGTGATGTCGATCATCCTCATTCTAATAATAATAAACATATGTTCATTTGGTACATCAAAAACATGGTATGGAACATTATGGCTAGGTTACATTATGAATTTGTGATCATATCTGTTATTAGGTTAGTTTATAACATGTGAATAATAGATATTGGATATAATTAACTTCATGATATATTTTTCATGTATACTATACAAAAAAACATTGTAGTAATAATATTTTAAGTATATTATGTTTTATATTAATTAAATAATATGGTAATTAATATATTAAATATAATTTATTATATATTATAATTAAAATAACAATATTATTTCTATTAATACTTTGTAGATATGTCTATGCATGCACCCGTTACTAGCAACAACCACATTAAATTAATAATGTGTCTCAATACGCCAATAGGCGTAAATTTAGGCACATACTTTTTATATTAATGTTTTTCCCTATAGTATGTGCTTAAATTTACACCTATTGGCGTATTCACACACATTATTAATTTAATGTGGTTGTTCCTAGTTATGCAAGCAACATTCGTATCTATACTTGGAGTAGTTTTTGCTTATAAATTCCAGAACCATAAAAACGAGGGGGGCGGTCAATACAAAGCCATGATAGGTTAAGAATGTTTATTTTTTCTTTTACATAGATCGATACGCAGGGATTTCCGTGCTCCAAGGTTTGTAATTTAAGGTATTAACACTGGGCACATGAATGCAGGCCAAAACATTCCTGCACTATGCTCTTAATGCACCTGTACATCCCTCATTTTGCTGAAAATCCTCTTGGAGCATTTGATCTGGTAAGCAAGGCTATTAAGAAAATAATATCACCGAGCTTTACACAAAGAGAGGACCCGAGAGCATCAACCCAGGGACTAATGTTTTATCCGGGAGCATCAGTAATGTACTTGGTAACGCACTTACTGCAGAGTCTCTGGAAAATCGTGGATATTTCTGGTGCCCAAAACATGAAGTGTTAAATAATAAAGGTGGCGAACCTAGCCCTCGGCACCTCCAACACACCCATCCTCATCAATGTTTGGGCTCACGGTCACTTCCGGACCTCGTAGAGGTAACCACCTTGATGAAGACGTAGTTGGAGGAAATTTATCACTAGTCTCCCCTTTCCATTCTAAGGCTCTCCAAGTTTTAATTAAACCTTAACGTGGTGTGGCTGAGGAGAGAAGAACCAAAACTACCCTAAACCTGTAGAAGGAGAAGACCGATCTTAGTCTTTGAGGACCAGCTTCCTTGTGGCTTGCAGAAAATCCTTCTGGTGCTAACGGGGATGTGGTGATTCGTGATACAATAATTTAGTTTGTAAAATATTTTTAAAGAAATTCTTGGGTACTGGATTTTAACAAAATCACGTTTTAATGTAGGTCGTGAAGGTGATCTTTCCAGCTTTACGAGTCAGCTTCACTCATAGCCTGGTAAGTAGTAAAAGTCTGATTCTGTGCTTCTTCCCTGCTATTGTGACTCGGCAACAAGGTAATCTCCAAAGAAGGAGATCTACGAGGAGAATGGTCGTTTTGATTGGTCTTTCGGTAGAACTGCATGTAAACCTCTTTTATGCATTTTTTCTGGGATTGCATCCGTTATTAAGGGAATGTACCAGATGAATGGCTACGGTCTCAACATTTAATTATTACTCTGTAATATGGATACATTTCTCTTTAAGATTCTTCCAGAGGCACTATGCGTAAGGTTGCAGTAGCGATCTGAAGAAAAACTAATCTCTATTTAGCTGAGGTGAGCTCACTTGCCTTTGTTGATAAATCGCCTCTAATTTGTGAATGAGAGCTTAACTAGTTTGATCTGTATACTTGACAGTTGTAACGATAACACCCTCAGGGGCTTGTGTGTCTTAGCTTGAATTGCTTAGTGCTTTAAGTTATTTCATATAGATTACTGAGGGTTTTCAAAACTAGCACGTTCTGGCCGTAGCATACACGACGAGTGTATTCTTCATTTTTCAATAATGATTTTGAAGTGGAATTCTAGGTTTATAGTTAATCTGGGGCTTTTGTATAAGAAGATGCTTTCACGGAGTAACATTTATGGTGTAACTTATGCTATATAAAAAATATGCAAATCGATATTGAATGTTGTTATCAGTCCCGGAAAAAAAAATCTTACTTAGGTATCTGCATCTTGGCTTTTATAGATTATCTGCAAGTTTAAGTGAGTAAAAAAAATGAAAATGAAAATGAGGAACTCCAAACAAAAATGAAAATCGTCTTTGTTCAATTTTTCTTTTATTAAAGTCTTCCCTCCATGATTGAACATAAGACATAGAACAAATAATGTTCTATGTACCATATTCTAACACTTGCATCTTTGTTTCCTTGGAATTGAACAACAAGCAAACATTTTTTTTAAATTGTATAAACACTTCTTATGTTTACATTAATTATTTATGAACCATAAAGCATAAAACAATATGAGGATATGAACAACCACATCCTCATCTTTGGTGATGTTAGAACAAGCAAATATAGGTGAGCCTTTATCCCCAATAAAAGTTCAATGTTTAGAACACAGATGTGCATAAGGAAGAGAAGCAATAGTGTGAAACTATATTGACATCTTTGTTACTAGGAAAGCTTTACATGATCTCAGCAATGACTACATTACCTGTATATATACATATGCACACATTGCATACATAGACTGGCCATTATTACATCAATACATATACATTTATCCCATATAACCTTATATATATCTTCCTTGAAGTCATATCATATACACTTAACCATTTATATTATTCAATTTGAATCATATGAATCACCCATTTAACTTAAAAATTTAACAAAACAACATATACCAAATACAATTTATTTTAGCATTCGGTAAAAAAATACATAATCTGTCACCCTTCGAAATACTCCTCATGTCTTAGCCAAAATAATGGGAATCTCTTCCAACCATAATAGTGGGGACTTTTTACTCATAGATAAAAACACATCTTTATTGAAAATATTATAAATTTCATAAAAATAAAATTATTCGTAAAAGATATCCAACTTTTCGGCATAATATATTGAGTACAGTTTTAGAACTTATAAACTTATCTCGTAGATTAATAAATTGAATACAATATTAGAAACTAATACCTTGAATACAATATAGTATAGTTCATGTTGTAGTGGTAGTACTTTTAGAAGTTGTTAAAAGTGGTTTCTAATGTTCTTAGTCATAAATAAGGTGGCCTTCAGATTGATAAGAAAAACAAGTATTCCAGAGATTCATAGTGCACCTTTGTTGACAAATCTCATCCAAGGTAGCAAGAAAAAAAATTAGTCATAAAATGTTTGGTTCAGGTAAGATTGGGGTTCTGCGTTGCTAATACTCATCGGATCTAATTATTTCTTTTGGTGTGATATTGGGGTTCTGCGTTGCTAATAGAAAATACAGGAAGATGAAGAGATCCGATGAGTATTAATCCAATTGATGGTATATGTGTTTCTATGATGCAATGGAAAAGATCTTCGTTTGCATGGATAACCAGGTCGTATTGGACGCCTACTAGTTAATTGATCCAGAACTTGATGCCCATGACTTAGTTATTCCAATACTGTAAGTATGAAGCATTCAAACCCCTAGAGGATTCAATCTATAAAGGATAGACCGCCTAGGTTTTGGTTTGATGAATGGATATCGGTGCAAATCATATTTTCATAAGATGCCAACGATTTTGTTGAGGAGTGTATTTTTGCATCTGAATGTATAGATTACTCGTGTAGTGCATTGTGATCTGAATATATAGATTATGCATAATAATTTGTAATAAATATGAAGGTTACAAAATTATAGCGTTAGATTTTATCAATGATTTTGATCCAACATTTGATTGTTATGGTATTGCATACGGGTTTGTAATAAATATGAGGGATTCCACGTTTTTTATTGTATATTAACTGCGGTTAATTAGTGTCCACATTTGGATAGATCGATTTCATATATCTGTACGTTCCTAATTGTTGATTCTGCATTCTTTATATTCTTCGGTCTGCATATCAACATTTATGCTTGAAATTCAGATTCATTACTGAGATGCATGTGATTTCTAGTTTGATAGAAAATTCTGTGTTTCCGGTTCTTTGCTGATTAGGTCTTAATAGATCTTAAAATTTGCAATTTCTAGTTTGACCGAAATAGATACCTGAAATTTCTTTTTCTTACTGTATGTATTTGAGAATGGAGTCCTGCTAATGCGTTTTTATACGCTTGGGTCTGCATATAAACATTTATGCATGAAATTTTGATTTATTATTAAAGATATGGGCTAGTTTTGTCAGTGGTTTCTGTTTATCATTTACAGTTGATAGCGTCATATCCAAAAGCCATTGGATTTCTCTTGGTTGTGTGCTCTTGGTGTGTTGATAGGCTCATCGGCAATTGTATTAGCCATACTGATTGTTTGAAAACCCGCTTGAGATCCTCTGAAGCGAGTGATTTTTTTCCTTGATGTCATTTTGGAATGCTCGGGTAACCTTAATGTTTTATACAGCGCTTGCAGAGAAGAAATGATCATGTGAATCACCAGGTATAAGATTTATTTTCCTGTGTTCTTTTTTTTCCAGGTATATGTTTTACTCCAGGCATGTAATTTACTTCTCTATTTAACCTTTGAAACAAGGTTTCCAGACATACGATTTAGTTCTCTGTAAGATGTCTGTGTTACTATGAAATATGGATAAATATCTTACCTTATACTCTGCACAGTTCGATCCTTCCGATTGCCCGTGGTAAGAGCCTGTATGCTTTAGGAACCTTTGTATTTGCAAAACAAACTAATATGTCTAGTGTAGGTAAACAGGCTATCACTATCACTACAACATGGGCTCATTTAGTAGACTTAATAAACGAGTGAGTGTAGAAAACATTGGAGTGTTTTCTCTTGACTATATTTTGTTATCCTGAAATAAATTAATGATGCTGAGAAATTAATGACGCTAATATATACAATGTTGAATATGTAGAAATCGTTGTATGATATTCCCCATAAGCGAAAGTAGGAAAATTAAATGTATGTTACAATATCAGGTTGAAGTTTGGAAACACGAAGCAGACAAGTCGATGCTTTGCAAAATTGCGAGACTCGTTATCTTTGAAGTGGGTAACATTTGATAAGAGTTATATATATATATAATAATTATTTTAAGATTTCCTTTTAAAATAAAAAAGGAATAAGTATGAATAAAGGTAAGAAATATTTCCTTTTCAAATAAAGAATACATATGAATAGTGGTAGGAAATATTTTATAATTTCCTTTTTGAATAATGAGGAACAGACCTTTTAGAAGTTTTACAACTTTGAAGTCAATTCTATTATGTAGGAATGGTTCATTCTTTTTAGGATATAAGGTTGAGACATTTTTACTAGAATTCAAGAACTCTATACCTTTTTACCATAAGATAAAGCCTAAGATAAAGACATAGTATGAACATGTTAAAATCTGTTTAACATTAATGAAGGATTAACTAAAATTTGCAAAAAGATGAGAAGGCATTCGCAAGATGTGGTTATTTATATCTATTGTTGTTTGTTGTTCCTTAAAAGATATCTGGAATAATCGATCTGAGTTGGAATGTTATTGATGAATGTATGCCTATGCAATTTATGTCTCGTAGTTATATTGAATTCTTTATTTCAAATAAATGTAATAATTCTGCGAACTCCTTTCTGGAATCATTTATTTTGCTCCTTAAGCAAGTACAATGTATTGTTTATGCTGAGAGATTCAAAAAGATTGCTTTGGGATTTGAGAGATTCACAAAAAAAAAAAAAAAAAAATTGTTGAATACATGCCCCGCATAAGAGCTCATGTGGTGCGACTACATATTTGTGAAGAGAAAACTAATTGTAGGTTCTGAATCAACTAGAACTTCGGGTACGCATGAAAGGTAGATAACAGAGTTAGTTGAACATAAATGCAAGGTTTTTAAAAATACTGTGATTCATGGTTTTGGCCATGTAAGTCAAAAGGTTTGAAAGGACAATTGAAGGAAGTATATGTTTTTGTTACAGTAGGAAAATGACTAGTACCATCACATAGTAATATCTGTTTCACTTAACCCTTGCAACTTTATGTTGAGTTTATTATTGTTAATATGTAAGGTGGTGTTTGCATTGACAATTTTTTTCAGGTTATATGGGGCGTCTTGTGAATTGTGTTGTTGTAAATTGGAAAAGGTTTGTGGCTTGTGTGAATGCTTACTTACCAAATTCTGGTGTTGAAAGAATTGAAAAGGCTCTTACCAATGAATGAGAAATGGGGTAAGGCATGATTTATGCTAAGAGTTTGATGTTCTTTGAATTGATAATATGATAAACTGACCACCTATAAAGTGTTTGCAGGCATGAGGATTTATGGCCATGAAAGAGGACTAAATCTCATGTGTATAAAGTTATCACCAAAAGAGGGAGTGGTGATGGAGTTAGTGGTTAAAATCTACCTTGTTTTCCCCCGGGCCAGCGAGGGACCATTATGCATTCTGGGGACGCCCAGATGTAAGACATGTGGTTGAGACTCGTTCCGCACACATTAGAGGACTGTCACATGAGTTGGGGGACTCTGTGAAGAGAATAACCTCTAGGCACTGTGGAGGTGTGCGAGAACGGAGTGCCTCAGCTTGGTGAAGCACCCTAAGGAGATACCGCTAAGAGGGGTACAGGGTATCGTCCTTGTGTTGGGTGGCTTGAATGAAGAATAATGACAAGCACCCTGAATAGCACAAAGGAGATACACGAAGGGTTGGTATCATCCTTGTGTTGGGTGACTTGGATTAGTACTTGACGTACTGTTGGCACTTGATGTGCTAGGATGGAGGACATCCAAAGAAAAGGACAATGCAAAAAAGGGTATGTGCATTCCTGGTAAACTTGTATCGATGAGGTAACATGTTGATTGATTGGCATTATTGATATAATGGGATTTCAATGCTTGTGGTCATGTTTTATTGATGTATCTGATATGTTGCAGATTTCAAAAGAGTCTGGCTGATATTTAAATTGTATTGTTATTTTGTATCTGATATGTTGAAGAAAAATTGGGCTAGACCCGAATTTGTTGCAGGAAAACTGCAGATTTATGATCATTAGCGAAGCAAGAAGATACGAAAAGATCGAGAAGGATCATGATGAAGGACGAGGATAACAAAGCGACATAATGGAAGCATGAAAGTGCTTAAACATAAGAACACCGAGGACGGTGTTATTTTAAGGGGGAGAGGATGTAATGTACCTCTTGCACACCTAGTTATTTATGTCATAGAATGTTATTGTACTTGTCTCCGGTTGAGGTGCTCAAGGCCAAGGCCCCACTGGAATCAAATTTTGCAAACTATGTAAGAAAAGACATAGGAAGCATAAAGACAATGGCGTAACTTAAGCTTAAGGAACAAATGACTGGAAAAATAATCCACCAATTAAAAAATATATATATATAGCAAGGGTAAACCATAGAGGAAAAAACATGGAGGTCGATTAGAGGTTTGCTCCTCACCTTACCATACTCCACCAAGGGTATTGGAAGGAAACATATAAGAACATATTCATATATACATGAATAATTATTACCCAAAAACCATGACTACTTTTGGAGCCAATTGGTGTATACTTGTAAGAGACCCTCTTCTTTCCTTTATACCTTGGAAAATCATCAGGAACCCCCTCATATCTTGGATTTACTCCTTTGAATGTGGCTCAATCTATGGCATATAGATTTATTGCCAAATAGGGACCACCATCCAAATACGGTAACTATTAAAGATCATTGATTTTTCCAGGGCGAGCTCCTCAAAATCAGCTACACCACTGATTTCATGGGATTCTTTTTGTAAGGAGTGGGAAAAACCGTTAGGGAGAAATTATTATTCCTATTTACGTGGGCGCTTTCACCTAGGGTTGGGGGCGGGAAGACACTGGCTGCAAATGATGGCCTCGGCTGGAGCTGCACCGTGACACTGGGCGTCTACCTTCTACGCGTTGTAATGGTAGTTTGTGCATCCATGTTTCTATTTAATTGTGCACTGTAAGTATATCTATGCGACAGCCTGTAGCTTTCACTAAATTTTGATATACTCCAAGATAAATACCTTTGGAACTTATGCGTTTGACTTCCTCCTTCAAATCCGAAGCTGGCCATGGAATTCTGATAAACAGAGGTGAAACCTTTCGTAGGCCTTAGATAGCCAGTCGCTAAGGTAGTGATTATTTTTTTAATGCTTGTTGAAAGTTAACGCTGGCGTTCCTGTTAAACATATGTATGGTTCAGCTCCTTATCATGCTACTAGAGTCGCTACTCCGACTGTAGGGTGATGGACATTGCCCTCTTAAATCGATCATCCTTGTAGATCTCTCATCTTTCAAATGTTCAGGTTTCAGATAGGAAGGAAGAAAGATCTCGGTCCTGGGAGAAAAGGAAAAAGAAAGGAGAAAGGGGGCGATCTAAGTTTTGCTCTGTGATTTTTCCAGAGGGGAAATCGTTGTATGTCATGAGGATTGTAATCGTTCAGCTATGAGAGAAACATAGCCCTGGAAAAATCTCCTTTGGAGTTACACTCTCGCTGGATCTGGAGGTTTATGTATACAGTTCGGTGGAGGGACTTTTGACCCAGACAGAGCTGATGGAATGTGCTAAAAATGATTCGGCATGCCCTTATGCAGCCTTTGCCCTCCATGCAGCGTAAAGGTAATGGATGTCATCTCCTTTGTTTGATATATATTTATCGAGTTGCATACGATTTATATGATAGGTTTGGATCAGGTACGTTACCTGTCGATCCCTTTAGGAAACTAGATGATGAAAACCTTATATGGATAGCGAGGCTTGATCCCCTTTGATAATATTTGTATTTTAGATAAGTGTGCATGCATTGAACAGATTGGAAGATAGGGTACTCAGATCTTCCCATTTTTCCACGATATTGAGATCCGTGGTTTTATAACCTAGGGTTTGATTTAGGAATGGGCCGATGTTTAGAATCGATTGCAACTAAGCCGCCGGTGTTTGTATTGTATTTTATGCGTGCTTGTCAA
Source organism: Pseudotsuga menziesii (assembly GCA_001517045.1). Lineage (NCBI taxonomy): Eukaryota > Viridiplantae > Streptophyta > Pinopsida > Pinales > Pinaceae > Pseudotsuga > Pseudotsuga menziesii. Next base: position 29,912 of record LPNX011208771.1, on the reverse strand, counting down.
GCAGTGCCTTACGTCAGATCCTTACCTAGACTATGTTTTTACCTTCCATGAAGTGTTTCAATTTTTTTTACTTCGCTTGAATCTGTATAACATGGATCTGTACCTTTATTTCTGTGCAAAGAGTTTAGTGTCAAACTATCACCTAGGTGGAATGTTTGTGGATGCGACTATGCATCTTCACACTGGTGGTTTTGAACTGGTCTACGTGTGGGTTTTTCACTCCAGCTTGAGCATTAACCCTAGATTGCGATGGGCCAATAGATTTTTAACTCAGGGATGAAATCCATCCACCACACTTTGGATCTGCTTTTAAACCACTTTTATTGTCTAATACATCAGTTTTATTTAAAAGGCAATAGGCAGCAAAATGACGCAAATTATAATTTATCTGGAACTTCATACTTGTTCATGTAGATGATTTAGTTTGAACATAGACCCAACCATGTTAATTTGGGTATGTCTGGATTAGGATTTAATCCTAAGCTTCTAAGAGAAGTGTTTATTTGAAATTAGTATAATAAGAATAAAGGAATACTTTGTGATATGGAGTCCTTGAAATGTAATGATTAAATGGCAACATAATTGTTGCAGATTGTATGGCAACAGAGTTGTTGCAGAATTGTATTGTCCTTATTGAATGAATAATATATGAAATAGCGGTTTGGTGGACGTAGCCTCATGGACGAGGTGAACCACGTGAATATGGTGGTATCTTTTGTGATATTATACAGTTCTGCATGTTTACTCTCTTTTGTGATATTATACAGTCCTGCATGTTTACTCCTTTTGTGATATTATGTTCTGCATGTTTACTCCTTTCCTTCATGATGATGATGTGTCATAAAGGCTTACTGTTCAAAGAGGTTAAAAAATTTATTTTTGTAGACTTCTTGAATGCTTTATAGCTCTAAGGTAATTGGGGTATTTTACATATGGTATCAGAGCCAGGTTACAACTCTGGAGCTGTTGGGCCTTCCACAGATTTGTAACTTTGCAATTAGTATTTTGTATTTTTATTGAATTATTTGGTTAAGCAATAATGTGGAAAGTTTGATTAGTGACTAAAGATCCTTCCTTTTGTCATTTGTGGAAATGAGAGCATTGGCACACCTCTGCGTTTACTCGGGGAGAAAATACACCTCTGCATAGTGCTCGGATCATAGGCAGCCTGGTGTTAACAAATACAAAAAGGATAATTCTTACAAGCAGTCATCTTTGCTCCCGTTCTGATTGTGATTCTCGTTATCAGTAGCCAGTGGATGAGCGTTCGCGGGCAGAACCGTTTTGCAATGGAGGGACGCATTCCAGAACGATGATTACTATATGTGCCTTTAGAAGTGTTCTTGAAATAAAATGAGTGGAGCTTCAAAGGTTTGGTTCAGGTAAAATGCATCTGGTAAGCGTTTGAACCATCGCAAATAGCACTTTTATTTCTTTTGGTGTGATATTGGGTTCTGCATTTCTAATAGAAAACGCAAGAAGATGAAGAGATCCGATGACTCTTAATCCAATTGATGGTGTATGTGTTTCTATTTGGCAATGGAAAAGATCTTCATTTGCATGGATAACCGGGTCGTATTGGACGCCTACTAGTTAATTGATCCAGAACTTGATGCCCATGACTTAGTTATTCCAAGACTGTAAGTATGATGCATTCAAACCCCTAGTGGATTCAATCTGTAAAGGATAGACCGCCTAGGTTTTGGTTTGATGAATGGATATCGGTGCAAATCATATTTTCATAAGATGCCAACGATTTTGTTGAGGAGTGTATTTTTGCATCTTAATGTATAGATTACTCGTGTAGTGCATTGTGATCTGAATATATAGATTATGCATAATAATTTGTAATAAATCTGAAGGTTACAAAATTATAGCGTTAGATTTTATCAATGATTTTGATCCAACATTTGATTGTTATGGTATTGCATACGGGTTTGTAATAAATATGAGGGATTCCACGTTTTGTTTTTTATATTCACTACGGTTAATTAGTGTCCACATTTGGATAGATCGATTTCATATATGTGTACGTTGCTAATTGTTGATTCTGCATTCTTTATATTCTTCGGTCTGCATATCAACATTTATGCTTAAAATTCAGAGCCATTACTGAGATGCATGTGATTTCTAGTTTGATAGAAAATTCTGTGTTTCCAGTTCTTTGCTGATTAGATCTTAATAGATCTTAAAATTTGCAATTTCTAGTTTGACCGAAATAGATACCTGAAATTTCTTTTTCTTACTGTATGGATTTGAGAATGGAGTCCTGCTAATGCGTTTTTATACGCTTGGGTCTGCATATAAATATTTATGCATGAAATTTTGATTTATTATTAAAGATCTGGGCTAGTTTTGTCAGTGGTTTTTGTTTATCATTTACTGTTGATAGTGTCATATCCAAAAGCCATTGGATTTCTCTTGGTTGTGTGTTCTTGGTGTGTTGATAGGCTCATCGGCAATTGTATTAGCCATACTGACTGTTTGAAAACCCGCTTGAGATCCTCTGAAGCGAGTGATTTTTGTCCTTGATGTCATTTTGGAATGCTCGGGTAACCTTAATGTTTTATACAGCGCTTGCAGAGAAGAAATGATCATGTGAATCACCAGGTATAAGATTTATTTGCCTGTGTTCTTTTTTTTCCAGGCATATGTTTTACTCCAGGCATGTAATTTACTTCTCTATTTAACCTTTGAAAGAAGGTTTCCAGACATACGATTTAGTTCTCTGTAAGATGTCTGTGTTACTATGAAATATGGATAAATATCTTACCTTATACTCTGCACAGTTCGATCCTTCCGATTGCCCGTGGTAAGAGCCTGTATGCTTTAGGAACCTTTGTATTTGGGAAACAAACTAATATGTCTAGTGTAGGTAAACATGCTATCACTATCACTACAGCATGGGCTCATTTAGTAGACTTAATAAACGAGTGAGTGTAGAAAACATTGGAGTGTTTTCTCTTGACTATATTTTGTTATCCTGAAATAAATTAATGATGCTGAGAAATTAATGACGCTGATATATACAATGTTGAATATGTAGAAATCGTTGTATGATATTCCCCATAAGCAAAAGTAGGAAAATTAAATGTGTGTTACCATATCAGGTTGAAGTTTGGAAACACGAAGCAGACAAGTCGATGCTTTGCAAAATTGCAAGACTCGTTATCTTTGAAGTGGGTAACATTTGATAAGAGTTATATATATATAATAATTATTTTAAGATTTCCTTTTAAAATAAAAAAGGAATAAGTATGAATAAAGGTAAGAAATATTTCCTTTTCAAATAAAGAATACATATGAATAGAGGTAGGAAATATTTTATAATTTCCTTTTTGAATAATGAGGAACATACCTTTTATAAGTTTTACAACTTTGAAGTCAATTCTATTATGTAGGAATGGTTCATTCTTTTTAGGATATAAGGTTGAGACATTTTTACTAGAATTCAAGAACTCTATACCTTTTTACCATAAGATAAAGCCTAAGATAAAGACATAGTATGAACATGTTAAAAACTGTTTAACATTAATGAAGGATTAACTAAAATTTGCAAAAAGATGAGAAGGCATTCGCAAGATGTGGTTATTTATATGTATTGTTGTTTGCTGTTCCTTAAAAGATATCTGGAATAATCGATCTGAGTTGGAATGTTATTGATGAATGTATGCCTATGCAATTTATGTCTGGTAGTTATATTGAATTCTTTATTTCAAAGAAATGTAATAACTCTGCGAACTCCTTTCTGGAATCATTTATTTTTCTCCTTAAGCAAGTACAATGTATTGTTTATGCTAAGAGATTCAAATAGATTGCTTTGGGATTTGAGAGATTCACAAAAAAAAAAAAAAAAAAAATTGTTGAATACATGCCCCGCATAAGAGCTCATGTGGTGCGACTACATATTTGTGAAGAGAAAACTAATTGTAGGTTCTGAATCAACTAGAACTTCGGGTACACATGAAAGGTAGATAACAGAGTTAGTTGAACATAAATGCAAGGTTTTTAAAAATACTGTGATTCATGGTTTTGGCCATGTAAGTCAAAAGGTTTGAAAGGACAATTGAAGGAAGTATATGTTTTTGTTACAGTAGGAAAATGACTAGTACCATCACATAGTAATATGTGTTACACTTAACCCTTGCGACTTTATGTTGAGTTTATTATTGTTAATATGTAAGGTGGTGTTTGCATTGACAATTTTTCTCAGGTTATATGGGGCGTCTTGTGAATTGTGTTGTTGTAAATTGGAAAAGGTTTGTGGCTCGTGTGAATGCTTACTTACCAAATTCTGGTGTTGAAAGAACTGAAAAGGCTCTTACCAATGAATGAGAAATGGGGTAAGGCATGACTTATGCTAAAAGTTTGATGTTCTTTGAATTGATAATATGATAAACTGACCACCTATAAAGTGTTTGCAGGCATGAGGATTTATGGCCATGAAAGAGGACTAAATCTCATGTGTATAAAGTTATCACCAGAAGAGGGAGTGGTGATGGAGGTAGTGGTTAAAATCTACCTTGTTTTCCCCCGGGCCAGCGAGGGACCATTATGCATTCTGGGGACACCCAGATGTAAGACATGTGGTTGAGACTCGTTCCGCACACATTAGAGGACTGTCACATGAGTTGGGGGACTCTGTGAAGAGAATAACCTCTAGGCGCTGTGGAGGTGTGCGAGAATGGAGTGCCTCGGCTTGGTGAAGCACCCTAAGGAGATACCGCTAAGAGGGGTACAGGGTATCATCCTTGTGTTGGGTGGCTTGAATGAAGAATAATGACAAGCACCCTGAATAGCACAGAGGAGATACACGAAGGGTTGGTATCATCCTTGTGTTGGGTGGCTTGAATGAAGAATAATGACAAGCACCCTGAATAGCACAGAGGAGATACACGAAGGGTTGGTATCATCCTTGTGTTGGGTGACTTGGATTAGTACTTGAAGTGCTGTTGGCATTTGATGTGCTGGGATGGAGGACATCCAAAGAAAAGGACAATGCGAAAAAGGGTATGTGCATTCCTGGTAAACTTGTATCGATGAGGTAACATGTTGATTGATTGACATTATTGATATAATGGGATTTCAATGCTTGTGGTCATGTTTTATTGATGTATCTGATATGTTGCAGAAAAATTGGGCTAGACCCAAATTTGTTGCAGCAAAACTGCAGATTTATGATCATTAACGACGCAAGAAGATACGAAAAGATCGAGAAGGATCATGATGAAGGACGAGGATAACAAAGAGACAGAATGGAAGCATGAAAGTGCTTAAACATAAGAACACCGAGGACGGTGTTATTTTAAGGGGGAGAGGATGTAATGTACCTCTCGCACACCTAGTTATTTATGTCATAGAATGTTATTGTACTTGTCTCCGGTTGAGGTGCTCAAGGCCAAGGCCCCACCGGAAACAACTTTTGCAAACTATGTAAGCAAAGACATAGGAAGCATAAATACAATGGCGTAACTTAACCTTAAGGAACAAACGATTGGAAAAATAATCCACCAATTAAAAAATATATATATATATATATATAGCAAGGGTAAACCATAGAGGAAAAAACATGGAGGTCGATTAGAGGTTTGCTCCTCACCTTACCACACTCCACCAAGGGTATTGGAAGGCAACATATAAGAACATATTCATATATACATGAATAATGATTACCCAAAAACCATGACTAGTTTTGGAGCCAATTGGCGTATACTTGTAAGAGACCATTTTCTTTCCTTTATCGCTTGGAAAATCATGAGGAACCCCCTCATATATTGGATTTACTCCTTTGAATGTGGCTCAATCTATGGCATATAGATTTATTGCCAAATAGGGACCACCATCCAAATACGGTAACTATTAAAGATCATTGATTTTTCCAGGGCGAGCTCCTCAAAATCAGCTACACCGTTGATTTCATGGGATTCTTTTTGTAAGGAGTGGGAAAAGCTGTTAGGGAGAAATTATTATTCCCATTTACCTGGGCGCTCTCACCTAGGGTTGGGGGGCGGAAGACGCTGGCTACAAATGATGGCCTCAGCTGGAGCTGCACCATGACACTAGGCGTCTACCTTCTAGGCGTTGTAATGGTAGTTTGTGCATCCCTGTTTCTATTTAATTGTGCACTGTAAGTATATCTATGCGACAGCCTGTAGCTTTCACTAAATTTTGATATACTCCAAGATAAATACCTTTGGAACTTATGTGTTTGACTTCCTGCTTCAAATCCAAAGCTGGCCATGGAATTCTGATAAACAGAGGTGAAACCTTTCATAGGCCTTAGATATCCAGTCGCTAGGGTAGTGATTATTTTTTTAATGCTTGTTGAAAGTTAAGGCTGGCGTTCCTGTTAAACGTATGTATGGTTCAGCTCCTTATCATGCTACTGGAGTCGCTACTCCGGCTGTAGGGTGATGTACATTGCCCTCTTAAATCGATCATCCTCGTAGATCTGTCATCTTTCAAATGTTTAGGTTTCAGATAGGAAGGAAGAAAGATCTCGGTGTTGGGAGAAAAGGAAAAAGAAAGGAGAAAGGGGGCGATCTAAGTTTTGCTCTGTGATTTTTCCAGAGGGGAAATCGTTGTATGTCATGAGGATTGTAATCGTTCAGCTATGAGAGAAACATAGCCCTGGAAAAATCTCCTTTGGAGTTACACTCTCGCTGGATCTGGAGGTTTATGTATACAGTTCAGTGGGGGGACTTTTGACCCAAACAGAGCTGATGGAACGTGCTAAAAACGATTCGGCATGCCCTTATGCAACCTCTACCCTCCATGCAACGTAAAGGTAATGGATTTCGTCTCCTTTGTTTGATATATATTTATCGAGTTGCATACGATTCATATGATAGGTTTGGATCAGGTATGTTACCTGTCGATCCCTTTAGGAAACTAGATGATGAAAACCTTATATGGATAGCGAGGCTTGATCCCCTTTGATAATATTTGTATTTTAGATAAGTGTGCATGCGTTGAACAGATTGGAAGATAGGGTACTCAGATCTTCCCATTTTTCCACGATATTGAGATACGTGGTTTTATAACCTAGGGTTTGATTTAGGAATGGGCCGATGTTTAGAATCGCTTGCAACTAATCCACCAGTGTTTGTATTGTATTTTATGCGTGCTTGTCAAGCACTTCCTTACGTCAGATCCTTACCTAGACTATGTTTTTGTCTTCCATGAAGTGTTGCAATTTTTTTTACTTCGCTTGAATCTGTATAACATGGATCTGTACCTTTATTTCTGTGCAAAGAGTTTAGTGTCAAACTATCACCTAGGTGGAATGTCTGTGGATGCGACTATGCATCTTCACACTGGTGGTTTTGACCTGGTCTACGTGTGGGTTTTTCACTGCAGCTTGAGCATTAACCCTAGATTGCGATGGCCCAATAGATTTTTAACTCAGGGATGAAATCCATCCGCCGGACTTTGGATCTGCTTTTAAACCCCTTTTGTTGTCTAATACATCAGTTTTATTTAAAAGGCAATAGGCAGCAAAATGACGCAAATTATAATTTATCTAGAACTTCATACTTGTTCATGTAGATGATTTAGTTTGAACATAGACCCAACCATGTTAATTTGGGCATGTCTGGATTAGGATTTAATCCTAAGCTTCTAAGAGAAGTGTTTATTTGAAATTAGTATAATAAGAATAAAGGAATACTCTGTGAGATGGAGTCCTTGAAATGTAATGATTAAATGGAAACAGAATTGTTGCAGATTGTATGGCAACAGAGTTGTTGCAGAATGGTATTGTCCTTATTGAATGAATAATATATGAAATAGCGGTTTGGTGGATGTAGCCTCATGGACGAGGTGAACCACGTGAATATGGTGGTCTCTTTTGTGATCTTATACAGTTCTGCATGTTTACTCTCTTTTGTGATATTATACAGTCCTGCATGTTTACTCCTTTTGTGATATTATGTTGTGCATGTTTACTCCTTTCCTTCATGATGATGATGTGTCATAAAGGCTTACTGTTCAAAGAGGTTAAAAAAATTATTTTTGCAGACTTCTTGAATGCTTTATAGCTCTAAGGTAACTGGGGTATTTTACATGGCATATCTTTAATGAAAATATTATAAATTTCATAATAATGAAATTATTCGAAAAAGATATTGAACTTTTCATTGCAATAAATTGAATACAATATTAGACAGTAGAGCGTTATCTCGTAGATTAATAAATTGAATATAATATTAGAAAGTATAAAGTTGGTTCATCTATTTTCTTTCGCTACATTTTTATTTTGACTCAAAGTTATAAATATATAAATTAAAAATTAATTTTATATCATATTAAAAATGTAAAACTAAAATTTGTTTTTTATTTAAGATAATTATTTTTCCTTTTTAAAGATTTGGAATGATACTTATAAATGAATAAAACTAGCATATTCATAGAAAAATCGACTAAGCGTCCATGCATAGAACTTCCCCCAGCATGAATCAACGCGAGGATCCAATTTTTGAACGACCACGCTATAATCTCCAAACCCATCAAACTATGGCCAACCGAGAAAGCCTTGATGGGGTATATTGCTTCAAAGTGGAAACCCCTATCTTATTTTGACCTACAACTTGGATCCAAAAGATTTTTCATTGTAATATTATCTACGATTGACGACAAAGATAAGCTCATGGATGGTGGTTAATACTTCAACTCAATCAGTCTATTTATTCGCAATTGGGTTGAGCGGTTGAATACTCATATAAAAGGTTTCACATGGGATCTTATGTGGATCCACCTTTACTCTGTCCCGCATGATTAATGGGAAGAAGAAACCCTTCAACAAATACGTAACTCCCTAGGAGACTTTTTAAAAAATGTTGACCAATTTAGAGTCAACAAATCCATCTCTTATGAAATAATTTGTGTATACGTGCATATATAAAGGGATCTACCAGACTCGATATGTCCAGCGCAAGAATATTCATAATGTATAAAACCAATAGACTGCAAACATGTCCCTTTATGGTGTCGCAAGTGCCATGAGCATGCTCACCTGTGCAAAGATTTCTCCTAAATCAAGCAATCTCTAGTATCCAAGAAGACACAAGACACTGATGAGGACGATTTCACCAAGGTACCCTTTAGGTGATGCTTAAATCGCAATAACCCAACAATAAATGAAATATAAAGAACCCCCACTGGCAATAGTTTCAATATTCTTTCATATGAGTCGTAGGACTGAGCAACCCCAAATGCATAAGACCTACCGGATTCCAAAACGAAGCATACATATTCAAGCAAGGACCAAAGCCAATATCCTCAAGATCCCTCTTCCTCAACAACTACAATCCCACAAGATGTCCTCCCAGTCATTCTCAACCAATATTCATACATTCTCATGGATGAAGACATGAGTGATTTAGATATAGGCGATATGGACCTCCTACAAATCAAGGACACTTGTTTCGTTAGAAATCATTTCATGCGATCTCATCCAAATAGATACAATTGTAGAAAGAAATCCTCTCCAAATATAGAGCCAAATCCAAATTGGGCATCCAAAACATCTGAAAAAAAGGATGAGAAGAACATGTCAAGAGATCTCAAAAAAAGAGGCAAGAAAATGGATCTACAACACCTCAATACTCCAGGAACCAATCTAGTTGGGTCACAGAAATATGTCCATCTTAGGAAGTTCTTTCATTCCAATATTCCCAACTCACAATGAAGATTACCTCGTGGAATGTGAGAGTCATCAATGGTCTTACAAAACAAAAAATAATACACACGAAGATTCTATAGTAAAAGTCGTGAATGATCCTTATTCAAGAAACTAAATGCATCATTTGAAACCTAGATACCCTCATGGAATGCCTCTATAAAGGCAACAAAGCAATAGAAGTGTATGCAAATGGTGCTTCAGGAGGCTTAAGACTCATTTGGAGCCCTCAAGAGGTAAACCTTAATAAGTTTTTAGTAACTAGAAACTCAATATCAGCTTCCTTCCATCTTTGAGGAACAAATTTTCATGGACCTGTCTTAACTTTCTATGGGCCTCAGCCCTTGGAGAGAAAACTCAAGCTTCTAGATATTATCTATAACGGTTGAGGCAAACTTTTCCCACGAAGCTGTGTATTCTAGCAGGGGACTTCAACATGATCACCATCCTTCAAGTGAAGAAAGGTGGGCACAAGGTTTTAACTTGGGAAGATGAAAAATTCAAGGCTTTTATAGAAAATAAAAATCCCATAGACGTTGAGACAATGAAAGACGTGTGGGGATGGGTGCGTCTATTTGCGACAGACATGATGATCCGCGTCATCTAGTTCTCTATCATGTGTGTTGGGTGCATTCGCGTAGCGCCAGATCAATGGGGGTCATAGCCCCCCCCTTCTACAAAGATGATATCTCAGATGGTCGTAACGTCATTTTCGATTGTGAGCACACCCACTTCGAAATTTTTTGGTCTATTTTAAGATATTTTGAAGATTTTTCTTAAAATATTTAATTCCGTCCCGATAAAGGGATTGGGGTCTATTTCTTATCCGGGTTAACATATTAGGGCATTGGATGTTGCATAATACCTATATTTTGTATTGTGAGTGATTCATAATGATAATGAGAAAATAAGAGGTGCGGCTTCAAGGTTTGGTTGTTTTCTCGGTTAAGAGTTTCTAGGGTAAATCACTCTGTATTATTTCTGAATGTTATGGTATAATATGTATTTTCTTAGAAGAATATCTATGCTTTTCTTCTATTACATACGAGTCTCTAATCGACTAGTTATAATATAAACATAAAACAAATAATATTTAATAAACAAAAATAATCTTCTTAAAATCGAAGCTTATTTAAATCTTAATCAAGATACATTTAAGAATAGCAGGATACAACGACCATGAAATGAATCTTAGTTGTACACTTGCTACACTTGGGTTAATCTTGTTGATCCTCTCAAAGTACTCCAAAATCTTAGATAATATCTAAAGGAGTGTTGGAGTAACAAGTTAATTTCTCTCCATGTTTTCATGCATAGTTGTACAACTCATGAATCAACTACAAGTTAATTATTTCTATATCATTTTTCTATAATTTTTTATTTTGAGTTTGAAAAGAATACTATAAAATTAATTTGGACAATACACTTGTCTCATCTGCCCGTAATCTAGGAGAAGCATAGGAGCTACCCCACCCCAAATTCTAAAATAGAAGCACCCATAAATATAGTTAAAAGACATCACTAAATTTCAAAATGATGTTTGGATATCCATTATAAAATTCAATAAAAATCGAGTGTTCTTCATACACCAACACCAACTATCCGTTACTTATGGATCAATTACTAGTTACCTTACCAATGATTTTTTATATTAATTTTACCTAATTATTTATTTCGAATTTGAAACAAATGCTATAAAATCAATCTGAAAAATACGCTTGTCTCACCTTATATAATCTAGAAAAAGCATAGATCCCAACCCACCTCAAGTTTTGAAATATAAACACCTATAAATTCTTTCTCCAAAGATTTTATCCCTCCATTGAATTAAGTAGATTGATTATAATATGAATAAAGTCAAGGACAATGTAGTTTATAATGAGCATATGCATCGTCTTAATTTTCGTAAGCCAAGGAAGAATTTGGTGAAATGATATAGGCATGTTTTGTGTAATTTAGTTTTATTTCTTAATTTTTAAGCTCTTAAATCACAAGCAAAAGAGGTTATATATTGAAAAACTTTATGATATTCTTCCCTTGAAGAACTTTCGATTCCATCCAAGTTTATCTTGGATTTAGATCATAAATTGCACTATATAAGGAGTTTGTCTCAGAGGCCGTTATCGCCCATGGTAAATAATAGTTGTTAAAAATACGTAGGATCATCCATCCTCATATGAATATTGAGTTTAATATGGGTTACGGAGCTAACTAGAGAAAAATTTCAGAAATATAAAAGGGTGAGTGCACGCTAATGAGGGTCACTTTTGGTGCTTCAGATGCAATAGAAAAATGAAAAATCAAGCATCCCTTAACTTACTTGTATTTTTTGAGATACATAAAATAGCTTGCTTTGAGTAAAACATATGGTATCTAGGAAATTGAATCACATTTCCAAATATATAAGTTTTATGCATTCAAAATTTCCATGCTTATGTCAAGTTTCATTTTTTCTAAGAGCCACTTTTTTTTTTAGGCAAATGATAAGGCATATGTTTTTGTGGGTGCAGCCTTTGAGCGCCTAAATGATGGTTTCTGGCTACAAAAATTTGCAGAAATGTAAAGAACATATTTTCCTAGTGCACCACTATTTTTATAAATAAAATTATTAATCTTTTATTTTCTTAATAATTATCTAAGTGATCATTCCTCGAAAATTGTACGGCTTTTGTGGGTGCAGCCTTTGAAGGTCTTGATGCAATAATCATGAAATGGGTTTTTTTCTATAATGTATAGGTCATCGTCTTCTATGCACCGTGCAATTTTTTTTAAACTATTAAGAGTTGAAAAGGTTATGGAAAAAAAAACTCACAATGTGTTTTTTGAGTTAAAGAGTTAAAGCACAATAGAAATTGAAAAAAATAGAAAAATATAATATTTTGAAATAAAAATTACATATTTAGAATCTGAAAAAAAGGTCCTATCTATGCTTAAGATTTCATAAAAAATGTTTGTTTGTGGCATAGTGTAATGAGTGGGTAAACACGTGCTTCTTCAGAAACTCGAAGAAATGCCTTAGTGTGACTTTTCAAGGTCTTAATGTAAGGATGATGGGTTGGATTTTTATAGTGTGTAGAGGTCACTCTCTAGTAGTGCAACATATTTCTTTTATGAAATGGTTGAGAAAAGAAAAAGGTATGGCACAAACACGCTCAGGTTTCTAAAAATCCAGTTGCATCTAAAAGGTCCGCTAACTTCATGCACTCACCCAAAAATTTAAATCGGTATTTGACACATAAGTGGAGAGGGAAAAAGTTACCTCCCAATGCATTGGCATGGAAATACAAATCCAGGGTGTAAATAATTCCTTTAAATGCCTCGATTGTATACTGAGCACACGGAACAAGTTGTTTTAAACTTCTAGTTTTTCCACAAAGTCGGGGTACATCACACCAATTTCTTTGTTCATCGTGAGTATGGCAACCCCGCGAGTATTCCGTTTAGCTTGACTCGGCTATAAGGCTAAATGCAAAACAAAATCTTTTGAAAACTCTCACTCTTTACGTATTCATATCTATATATTGCATTTAACGTATCACCCTACAAATACATTACCCAACTCATTCTTCCCATGATGTTATGTTACGAAATGGAAAGCTTATTGGGCAGTGCATGGTTTCACTCCAATGAAGGTCGACTTTTGAGGCTAATAGATGGAGTAATTGGGTTACAACTACACTTTATTCAAATATTTTTTTCATTACCATATTTTAATTACCATGTTCATCCCAATGTAATTTAATAGTTACATTTGTATCACATTTTGGAATTCCTTACCAAATCAACAAGATTAACTCAAGTGTAAAAAGTGTATAGTGGAGATTCATTTCATGGTCATCGTATATTGTTATGCTTAAATGCATCTTAATTAAGATTTGAGTAAGCTCCATTTAAGAATTCACTATTTAGTTATTTATAAATCTATTGTTCTCAAAAGTTCTTTACTGTGTATCGGTTTTTGTTTTTTGTTTCTTTGGTTATTTGTTTTATGTTTTTTTTCTTAGTTTAATATTTATGTTATATTACTTTGGACTTCCTTGAGCGGATCAACAATATTAACTAAGTGTAACAAGTGTACAATGAAGATTCATTTCAACGTGGTCTTATCTTTTCATTCTTAAATACATTCTTTAGTTAAGAATTCACTATTTAATTATTTACAAATCGACACTTCACTAAAGTTCTATACTTAGTATTACTTTTTTTTGTTTATTAAATAGTATTTGTTTTATGTTTTTTTATTAGTTTAATATTTATGTTATACCTTAAATGGATATTTTTAAGGATGTGGTAATTAATTTAATGTTTAGTATTTGTTTAATAACCACTCATCCCGACAAAACTAAGTGGCTAGCTACACCTATGAATGTTCACCTTGTGGTTGTGGTGTTCGTAACACTATTAGAATAACCTAATAGGTAATCTAATAGTTATCCATCATAATCCCTATTAGAGATGAAGCCAAGCTAATAGTTGTATCTAATAATCGAATGGTTGAAGTTTAATTGTTTCAAGTATCACAAAGGATAATAATCAAATGTTAACTAAACTATTCTTTATTTTTTTTAATTTATTAACTTTGACAATTGGATAAAGCCCACAAAATCAATCTCAAGACTACATTTATCACTTTTTCTTGTGTAAATAAAAAAGCAATGATAATCTATCCATAAATTCTAAAATATATATACCTATGCCACTAAAAATTTAAATAAATATAACCACATTGTCATGGCTCAGGAATTTTACAGAAATAGCCCTATTGTCATGGCTCATAGGTTCACCCAAGTTGACAAGTAAATCAAATATAAAAAAGCTTCTTTGGATGGTTTGCAAGGTTTAACATGTTTTTAAAGATGAGGACAAATATTAAAGCTATAGAAAAACCATCCACGCGCTCATCAATGAAAAGGTAACAATATTTAATCATTTAGAACTCTACTTTGTTAATTAAGATAAACTCAAAAAATAATTAATCTCTTAAAAAGCTAACAACAAATCATTTAAGATTTAACTTTTGAATTTTGATCAACAGTCATACCTTTTGACATATATCTATATCGATATAAATATTCACACATATCGACATTCATTTCATTACCTAATATAACATTTCTTTTTACCTGCTTTCTCAAGCGATTTTGCATTTAGGGGATCCGTATAGAGTGAGCGTGACAATGAAGGTTTGTGTTAAAACTTTGAATGGAAACCAGTTCGATATAGAGGTTCATCCCACTGATAATGTTTTAAATGTTAAGAAACAAATAGAGCAATTTAAAGGCTCGGGAACATATCCAAGTGAACAGCAGTTACTGATTTATAAGGGGAAGGTCCTCAACGATGAAAACACCATCGAAGAAATCAATGTTGTGGAGAATAGTTTCCTGGTAGTCATGCTGTCTAAGAAACCCCCGTCATCTACAGAGCAAACCCCGCCATCTGTTTCCTCAAGTCCAGCACAGGAACCCGTATTACAGGTGCAAGCTTCTAGCTCTCAGCTTCCATCTTCGCCTCTGCAACCCGTAAAGTTGCAAACCCTAAACTCCCAATTGCCACCACCTCCACCTGCCTCAGAACACGTTGGGCCTAATACAACTCCACTAAATCTTTTCCAACAAGATCTCCCCAATTTGAACAATGAACCAGGGGCTCTTCCTGACTTTCTAGCGAGCCACCCGCAGTTCTTGGAGATGTTGCAGACTATTTCAAATTATCAACAAGATGAGGCTGATATAGAATCGGAGTCTGATACCGATAACGAACCAGATGAAATGGATTCGGATAGAATTTCTGAAAACGAGTCAGATGAAGCTGATTCGGCTGTCTTAATTTCGGAAGAGGAACTGTTCAAGGATATAAAATTAAATCAAGACGAGCGTGAGGCAATAGAGCGTCTAGAAACCATGGCCTTTCATCGTGCGAGTGTTCTTGAGGCTTTTTTGGTTTGTGACAGAAATGAGCTCTTGGCTGCAAACTATCTTTTGGAGCATGCCGGGGGCGACAATGAAAAGTGACCAAAGAAGACTTATGCAGGAAGTCTTTTATTAATCTTTTAATTTAAGGCTTTTTTTATTTTATTTTTATAACCTTAATTCCATAAGGTGTCTCTTTTTTCTTGCAATGTTGTTATTGTATTAATCTTGACATGTAAAGTACCGAGCATTTCATTAAAAAAAAAAAGGCTTTTCCTAACTTCTTACAAATTTAATTTTTATCTTTCTTACCAGTGCTAAAATCACACTCTTTACAGTTTTGACCATTACTTTACCGTTGAATATTTTTAACACATGCTTAATAGATACAAGGAATCAGATTATTCAGTAAGAGAGGTTCATGGTGTGAGGTATTTGCTTCTTACTTAGCTAGTGTACCCCTAGTGTCAGGTATTTGAACAGGTTAAGGTTCATATACCTAGTGTACCCCTCACTAGACTGGGAATGGTCTTTTCTGCTAATCCGATGTCATTGGTTAAGGTCTTTAAAGGTCTTTTTAACAGTTAGAGTATGTTAAAGCATTATCCCCTATTAATTTGTTCGTCAGAAACCTTTATAATGCAAGCAGCATTCGTATCTATACTTGGAGTAGTTTTTGCTTATAAATTCCAGAACCATAAAAAGGAGGGGGCGGTCAATACAAAGCCATGACAGGTTAAGAATGTTTAGGTTTTCTTTTACATAGATCGATACACAGGGATTTCCGCGCTCCAAGGTTTGTAATTTAAGGTATTAACACTGGGCACATGAATGCAGGCCAAAACATTCCTGCACTATGCTCTTAATGCACCTGTACGTCCCTCGTTTTGCTGGCAATCCTCTTGGAGCGTTCGATCTGGTAAGCAAGGTTATTAAGAAAATCGTATCACCGAGCTTTACATAAAGAGAGGACCCGAGAGCGTCGACCCAGGGACTAATGTTTTATCCCATAGCGTCCGTAATGTACTTGGTAGCGCACTTACTGCAGAGTCTCTGGAAAATCGTGGATCTTGCTGGCGCCCAAAACATCAAGTGTTAAATAATAAAGGTGGCGAACCTGGCCCTCGGCGCCTC
Organism: Pseudotsuga menziesii; assembly: GCA_001517045.1. NCBI lineage: Eukaryota > Viridiplantae > Streptophyta > Pinopsida > Pinales > Pinaceae > Pseudotsuga > Pseudotsuga menziesii. The sequence continues at coordinate 13,187 of LPNX011208771.1, read as the reverse complement.
CAACAGACCCGTCCTCGTCAATATTTGGGCTTACGGTTACTTTCGGACCTCGCAGAGGTAACCACCTTGATGAAGACGCAGTTGGAGGAAATTTATCACTAGTCTCCCCTTTCCATTCTAAGGCTCTCCAAGTTTTAATTAAACCTTAACGTGGTGTGGCTGAGGAGAGAAGAACCAAAACTACCCTAAACCTGCAGAAGGAGAAGACCGATCTTAGTCTTTGAGGACCAGCTTCCTCGTGGCTTGCAGAAAATCCTTCTGGTGCTAACGGGGACGCGGTGAGTCGTGATACAATAATTTAGTTTGTAAAAGATTTTTAAAGAAATTCTTGGGTACTGGCTTTTAACAAAATCGAGTTTTAATGCAGGTCGTGAAGGTGAGCTTTCCAGCTTTACGGGTCGGCTTCACTCACAGCCTGGTAAGTAATAAAAGTCTGATTCTGTGCTCCTTCCCTGCTGTTGTGACTCGGCGACAAGGTAATCTCCAAAGAAGGAGATCTACGAGGAGAATGGTCGTTTTGATTGGTCTTTCGGCAGAACTGCCGGTAAACCTCTTTTATGCATTTTTTCCGGGATTGCATCCGTTATTAAGGGAATGTACCAGATGAATGGCTACGGTCTCAACATTTAATTGTTACTCTGTAATATGGATACATTTCTCTTTAAGATTCTGCCAGAGGCACTATGCGGAAGGTCGCAGTAGCGATCTGAAGAAAAACTAATCTCTTTTTAGCTGAGGTGAGCTCACTTGCCTCTGTTGATAAATCGCCTCTAATGTGTGAATGAGAGCTTAACTAATTTGATCTGTATACTTGACAGTTGTAACGATAACACCCTCAGGGGCTTGTGTGTCTTAGCTTGAATTGCTTAGTGCTTTAAGTTATTTCATATAGATTACTGAGGGTTTTCAAAACTAGCACGTTCTGGCCGTAGCATACACGAAGAGTGTATTCTTCGTTTTTCAATAATGATTTTGAAGTGGACTTCTGGGTTAATAGTTAATCCGGGGTTTTCGTATAAGAAGATGCTTTCACTAAGTAACATTTATGGTGTAACTTATGCTGTATAAAAACTATGCAAGTCGATATTGAATGTTGCTATCAGTCCCGGTCCTTAGGTATCTGCATCTTTGCTTTTATAGATTATCTGCAAGTTTAAGTGTGTAAAAAAATAAATAATGGAATGATATCCCTTTAAAATTTTCCATCAGAAAACCCGATTCATAGGTAGGTATAAACCGTTTGTCAGTGGAAAAATTCGCCGGGTTGTAAGAAGTTTATCTCGGATAGTCAGTTTGTGCCCAAAACCTCCATCAGAAAACCCGATTCATAGGTAGGTATAAACCGTTTGTCAGTGGGAAAAATTCGCAGGGTTGTAAGAAGTTTCTCGGATAGTCAGTTTGTGCCCAAAACCTCCAGGCATAGGCGTTTATGCACACCATTAGATTCTTTCCACCCTGCTCTGGCTGTAACGGTTGTTAAACGCTGGGCTTCGAAATTTTTTTTTACTTATCTTGTGGTTATTTGATTAAACCTGGTTAATCTTCTTCAGTCGCTGGAAAGGTAATTTTTACGATTTCCGAGTTCTTTTTTAATCTCAAACTTTAAAAAGACTGATAGACTCATAACTACTTCTCTGGTATAACCCTATGGTAACGGCCTCTGCAAACACTAAATTTCCAATTGCAACCACCTCCACCTGCCTCAGAACAAGCTGGCCTTAATACAACTCCACTAAATATTTTCCAACAGGATCTCCCCAATTTGAACACTGAAGCAGGGGCTCTTCCTGACTTTGGAGCTGTTGCAGACTATTTCAAATTATCAACAAGATGAGGCTGATACGGAATGAGAGCGTGATACCGAAAACGAATTTCGGATAGAATTTCTGAAAACCAGTCAGATGAAGCAGATTCTGTTGTCTTCATTTCGGAAGAGGAACTGTTCAACGATATAAACTTAAATCAAGACGAGCTGGAGGGAGTAGAGCGTCTAGAGGCTTTTTTAGTTTGTCTTCTTGGCTGCAAACTATCTTTTGGACAATGAAAAGTGACCAAAGAAGACTTCTGCACGAAGTAGTTTATTAATATTTTAATTGAATGCTTTTTTTAGCTGCTAAAGAAACTCAATGTTGTTATATTAACCATTTTTATAACTGTAATTCCATAAGGTGTCTCTTTTTTCAGCAATGTTATTATTGTTTTCATCTAAAATTTAATTTTGACATCTATATTTGTTTAAGTGGATGGTTTCGTTTTGTTTCATTTTATTTATATTTTCTATTTAGGGATGGTTTTATTGCATTGTTTTTTAATTTATGGACCTTACAATTTAAGAAAAGGGAGGTAGTTGGTTGTTTTCTAAATTTAAAACCAATTAAAAAAAATTTGAAATTTATTTTTATTAAAATAAATATGGTTATTTATTTATTTATCCACTCACTAATTTGAAGAAATAAGTTAATACCATAAACCATTATCATAAACTAGTATACCAAACAAATAAGATATGAATTGGACTTCCACTTTAAACATTGTACTAAATGTATTTTGTAAATATACTATAGTTCATAAATAATGTGGCCTTCAGATTGATAAGAAAAACAAGTATTCCAGAGATTCATAGTGCACCTTTGAAGACAAATCTCATCCAAGGTAGCAAGAAAAAAAATGGTAATAATTTATTCCTTAAGATCAATTGGTATACACCTTGGTGTACCACTAAATGAATTGTGTGAGCAATTCAGGATCGACAATTTTTCAAACATGATAACAAATGATTATAAAAAAATACATTGGTTAATCCTATCCTAGATAGGAGGATGATAGGAGGGAACTCCAAACAAAAATGAAAATCGTCTTTCTTCAATTTTTCTTTTATTCAAGTCTTCCCTCCATGATTGAACATAAGACATAGAACGAAGAATGTTCTATGTACCATATTCTAACACTTGCATCTTTGTTTCCTTGGAATTGAACAACAAGCAAACATTTTTTTTAAATTGTATAAACACTTCTTATGTTTACATTAATTATTTATGAACGATAAAGCATAATACAATATGAGGATATCAACAACCACATCCTCATCTTTGGTGATGTTAGAACAAGCAAATATAGGTGAGCCTTTATCCCCAATAAAAGTTCAATGTTTAGAAGAGAGATGTGCATAAGGAAGAGAAGCAATAGTGTGAAACTATATTGACATATTTGTTACTAGGAAAGCTTCACATGTTCTCAGCAATGACTCCATTACGTGTATATATACATATGCACATATTGCATATGTAGACTGACCATTATTACATCAATACATATACATTTATCCCATATAACCTTATATATATCTTCTTTGAAGTCATATCATATACACTTAACCATTTATATTATTCAATTTGAATCATATGAATCACCCATTTAACTTAAAAATTTAACAAAACAACATATACCAAATACAATTTCTTTTAGCATTCGGTAAAAAAATACATAATCTATCACCCTTCAAAATACTCCTCATGGCTTAGCCAAAATAATGGGAATCTCTTCCAACCATAATAGTAACGACTTTTTACTCATAGATAAAAACACATCTTTATTGAAAATATTATAAATTTCATAAAAATAAAATTATTCGTAAAAGATATCCAACTTTTCGGCGTAATATATCGAATACAGTATTAGAAATTATAACCTTATCTCGTAGATTAATAAATTGAATACAATATTAGAAACTAATACCTTGAATACAATATAGTATAGTTGATGTTGTAGTGCTAGTACTTTTAGAAGTTGTTAAAAGTGGTTTCTAATGTGCTTAGTCATAAATAAGGTGGCCTTGAGATTGATAAGAAAAACAAGTATTCTACAGATTCATAGTGCACCTTTGTTGACAAATCTCATCCAAGGTAGCAAGAAAAAAAACGGTAATAATTATTCCTTAAGATCAATTAATATACACCTTGATGTACGTGACTAAATGAATTGTGTGAGCAATTTGGGATCAACAATTTTCCTAACATGCTAACAAACCATTATAAAAAATTAGATTGGTTAGCCTAGATAGGAGGGTGATAGTAGGGAACTCCAAACAAAAATGACAATACGTCTTTCTTCAATTGTTTTTATTAAAGTCTTCCCTCCATGATTGAACATAAGATATAGAACCACGAATGTTTTTGATTCCTTGGAATTGAACAACACGCAAACTTTTTTTTAAATTGTATAAACATTTCTTATTTTTACATTAATTATCTATGAACTGTAAAACATAATACAACATGAGGATATGAACAACCACATCCTCATCTTTGGTGATGTTGGAACAAGCAAATATAGGTGGAACTTTACCCCCAATAAAAGTTCAATGTTTAGGAAACAAATGTGCATAAGGAAGAGAAGCAATAGTTTGAAACTATATTGACATCTTTGTTACTAGGAAAGCTTCACATGTTCTCAACAATTACTACATTACCTCTATATGTACATATTCACACATTGCATACGTAGACCTTTCATTAAGGCTCACCATTATTACATCAATACATATACATTTATCCCATATAACCCTGTATATATCCTCCTTCAAGTCATATCATATAGACTTAACCATTGATATTATTCAATTTGAATCATATGGATCACCCATTTAACTTAAAAATTTAAGAAACAACATATATCAAATACAATTTCTTTTAGCATTTGGTAAAAAAATACATAATCGGTCACCCTTCAAAATACTCGTGATGGCTTAGCCAAAATAATGTCAATCTCTTCCAACCATGATAGTAGCGACCTTTTACTCGTAGATAAATGGCATATCTTTAATGAAAATATTATAAATTTCATAATAATGAAATTATTCGAAAAAGATATCGAACTTTTCATTGAAATAAATTGAATACAATATTAGACAATAGAGCGTTATCTCGTAGATTAATAAATTGAATATAATATTAGAAAGTATAAAGTTGGTTCATCTATTTTCTTTTGCTACATTTTTATTTTGAGTCAAAGTTATAAATATATAAATTAAAAATTAATTTTATATCATATTAAAAATGTCAAACTAAAATTTGTTTTTTATTTAAGTTAATTATTTTTCCTTTTTAAAGATTTGGAATGATACTTATAAATGAATAAAACTAGCATATTCATAGAAAAATGGACTAAGCGTCCATGCATAGAACTTCCCCCGGCATGAATCAACGCGAGGATCCAATTTCTGAACGACCACGCTATAATCTCCAAACCCATCGAACTATGGCCAACCGAGAAAACCTTGATGGGGTATATTGCTTCAAAGTGGAAACCCCTATCTCATTTTCACCTACAACTTGGATCCAAAAGATTTTTCGTTGTAATATTATCTATGATTGACGACAAAGATAAGCTCATGGATGGTGGTTAATACTTCAACTCAATCGGTCTATTTATTCGCAATTGGGTTGAGCGGTTGAATACTCATATAAAAGGTTTCACATGGGCTCTTATGTGGATCCACCTTTACTCTATCCCACATGATTGATGGGAAGAAGAAACCCTTCAACAAATACGTAACTCCCTAGGAGACTTTTTACAAAATGTTGACCAATTTAGAGTCAACAAATCCATCTCTTATGAAATAATTTGTGTATACGTGCATATAGAAAGGGATCTAGCAGACCTGATATGTCTAGTGCAAGAAGATTCAGAATGTATAAAACCAATAGACTGCAAACATGTCCCTTTCAGGTGTCGCAAGTGCCATGAGCATGCTCACCTCTGCAAAGATTTCCCCTAAATCAAGCAATCTCTAGTATCCAACAAGACACAAGACACTGATGAGGACGATTTCACCAAGGTACCCTTTAGGTGATGCTTAAATCGCAAGAACCCAACAATAAACGAAATAGAAAGCACTCCCACTAGCAATAGTTTCAATATTCTTTCATATGAGTCATAGGACTGAGCAACCCCAAATGCATAAGACCTACCGGATTCCAAAAAGAAGCATACATATTCAAGCGAGTACCAAAGCCAATATCCTCAAGATCCCTCTTCCTCAACAACTACAATCCCACAAGATGTCCCGCTAGTCATTGTCAACCAATATTCATACGTTGTCATGGATGAAGACATGAGTGATTTAGATATAGGCGATATGGACCTCCTACGAATCAAGGAATCTTGTTTCGTTAGAAAGCATTTCATGCGATCTCATCCAAATAGATACAATTGTAGAAAGAAAGCCTCTCCAAACATAGAGCCAAATCCAAATTCGGCATCCAAAACTTCTCAAAAAAGGATGAGAAGAACGTCTCGAGAGATCTCAAAAAAAGAGGCAAGAAAATGGATCTACAACACCTCAATACTCTAGGAACCAATCTAGTTGGGTCACAGAAATATGTCCATCTTAGGAAGTTCTTTCATTCCAATATTCCCAACTCACAATGCAGATTACCTCGTGGAATGTGAGAGTCATCAATGGTCTTACAAAACACAAAATAATACACATGAAGATTCTATAGTAAAAGTCGTGAATTGTAACGTCCCTCTCGCAAGAACCCTAGAAATTTTGTAAATTCTAATTTTATTGTATTCATCTCCTGGTGAGGAGCTCAAGGCCAAGGCCCCACCAGAAATGAGACCTGTATGTATATTACTTGCCTAAGCAGAAAACTCAGGACATTGACTAGACGCACCTTAATTGAAGGAAAACTAAACATATTTGTATATACACAATAATATAAGTGCAACTAAAATGATGATGGTAGAAGAAATCCACTGAGGGAAGGGTAAAACATTTAGTCAAGACCGAGGAATCAAGGAAAGATCAACAACTCCCTCGACGACCCAAACCCCTAAGTATCGACCCATGATAATGCAAGTAATAGCGAGACTCGTTACTTTGGTTAACAAGATAATGATCTTTATGATCCGTTGCAAGGGAGACATGATAAATACAAACTACGAGTTGGAATGATAAAGAAAAAAATAACACACAAGGGATACAACGGTTATATATATATATGCATAACCGTTGACACCTATTGTGATGCACCTCTCTCTCTATAATTATATTTATATATTTATAGATATATATACATATATGGATATATATATATATATATATATTTATGGGATATGAAAAATCTCCTTGATGACCTAAGCCTAGGTGCCTTTGTAAGAGGGAATAAATTGTTAACAAGATGGTTACTCGGGTAAAATGATCGGTTAAGTCTTGTGTAATAAGAGACATGAAAGATAAACTAAGTCTTTATAAAAGGGCACGAATTATAGTATTGTCATAAGAAGGGACAAAAGCGTTGAACTAAGTCTTTTGAGACAGGTATTATTTATCTTTCAACGTTAGAAAATGCTCGCCCCATAAGGCTACTTCCACCTCGCCTTTCTCATCAAGGGAAAACATGTATGTATGTATGTAAGAAGGTTATAGATATTCAGACATGAAAAGAATTTCATATATGGGATTAGAAAAACCTTACATAGTAAAAATAAAAGAAATATATATAGTAGAGTAATTTTTATAGTTGGGAGACTTTAGAAAGGATATATATATATATAGAATATTAAGTTAGCTCGTGTATATAACCCTCATAGAGCATGATGACCGAATTAATGATTATTAATCAATCTCTGACCGTTACAGGTTGTTCAGCCAGCATTTTAGGAAGGCGTTATTATTTCCTCTACTCTACTCGTCTTAACTTTTGAAAAGCATAGATTGAGGAAGCATTTTTATTTCCGCAAAAGTCAGGGAAGCGTTTTTCAGTTTAGCTGCCAGCGTAGGTTATGGGAGGCGTTAGTCTCTGTTTGATTTTCACAGCCACGAATTGAGGGGGCGTTACAGGTCAGGGGAAAAGCATTGTTTTAGGAAGGGTTAATTAGGTCTTGTTTTGGCAAGAATTTAAAATAAAAGGGGGATTGCACCTGGCTGAAGGGGTCCTCGGCGCTACCTAAAGAGAATGATGCGTTTGAGGAAAAAGAAAAATAGGGAGGCCTTCAAGAGGAGGTCACTGCGCTTTGACGGATATCTCTGGAGAAAAGGGGGTTCTCTACTTTTGAGGCGATCGACCTCTGTGATTTTTATTTGGGTACGGCTCAGGATGGGCCTCTGCAAGGGTGGTCGATCTTGTAAAAACCGACGGAAGCCTTTGTAGTTTCTCTTCGAAATGACATTACGGCTAATTGGATTTTCTATTAAAGTATTGCATTCTTTGAAAAATTAGTTTGGCGAGGAGTCTAGGTTTTGCATGCAAAATATTTAAGTCTTACTTTGTATGCATGTTATTGACCATCTATGAGTTAGATCTTAAATTCATTTCTCTTGCTTATGAAGTGTATCCTTTGGCTGATCGTCTTTTGGCTACAAGAAATGATTTCTGCATGTTGGTCATATGAGGATGGCTACCCATCACTCGGGGTTCTTTGATGACCTGAACCTATCGAGTATGATGGTCATTAATAATATTACATCCTATTTTTTTTTGTTAATAGATTTGATTTGCTCCCGGATCCCTGTATTTTTACCAATCGTGTAAACACAGGCCAGTGTCTCCGAACTAAACCTAGACATGGTTTGTGTAAACTAGAGCCTGCGTTTTCACCTATACTACGAATCAATTTTTTTTATGTGAATTGTGTCCCCTTTAGGTCCAAAGCCTGCGAGTGCTTATGGATTAAAGTATATATTGATCCAAGGCGTTTTGCTTTGGAGAACCAAATGTCTAGGCTCACGTGTTCACTAGCGCATAGTGGATATTCCCCTCTGCTCCATCTCGGCGAGTTACATACGATAGTAACATAAAATAAACCCTCTTTCTGTTATGTCTCAATGTCACAGGTTCATTGAGATCAATGGCTCCGGTACAATAAGATTTTAGTTTGTGGCGATCCATGTTGGACAAACCAGGGATCCTTGTAAGAGTTCTTGAGCGGCTGCACGAACTATTGTGCAACCTTTCTAGATCGATGGAAGATCTTGGGAGTAGTTTGATCATTAGCTGTACCCGCTAAAGTCCTCAAGAATCAATTCCTCAAGGGATTACCTTAAATCTGAAGGTGTTGGGCATCGAACAGAAGAGCATCTCTAAGGGGCAAATTTTTAGCATGCACGCTAATCTCCCTTTAGAAAAAAATTTCTTGGACTTTAATCCTTATACGTTGGTAGAGAAAAAAAAATGTATATCATCCAGGTGAGAGCTGAACCTGGATTATTAGTTGAAATATTGGCTTGCTCTCTGAGTAGGGTACACTCGCCCATCTTTTAATGTCTTAAAGAACAACCATTAAGCGTGGCCTCCTCTGAAAACTAAACCTGTTGGATTTGGGTGAGTCCAGCGAATACCTTTTAAATGTTTAAGGCTTGACTATGGCAACGGTTGGACTAGCAAGCCTAAATAATCATAAACAAGTATAAACATGCATACATTCATGAAAACGTTAAATTGCTTTTCTGTTTTGGCTGAAATACATACGGAGGAAGTGCTTTAAAGGCAATGATGATTGTTTTCCTCATTTATTGTTTAGGACAGTAAGCCCTCGCGCTAGTTTATTTCTTTGACACTGATTTACTGATTAAGAGAAAGCGTGGAGCCTCTCTTATTCTCTGTGAAAGGGAAATAATCTTACTTGAAAAAGTAAATTGTACTGGAAGTGTTGCATACTTGGTTAAAAGAATAAAAGATTACCATGTTTTGTGGATGTAGCCCTAGTTGGGGTGAACCACATATATCTTTGTCTTTTTCTCTCAAATTGTAGCAATTTATGTGTTTCCAGATTTCTCTAAAGTTGTTCAAGTCAATACTTGTGAATTCTGTAATGTTTTAAGGAATACTCATTTTGTGCTAGTTAAATTTTGTGCTAGTTAAATGAACAGTGAATCATGATGGATTAACATAGAAGTTAAGGCTTAGATACAGAGTTATAATGACTAAAAGTGTTGTAAGCTAAAAGCACGATGACTTGTTGATAAGCCCAAGGAGTTATGTGTAAAGTTGTTTAGCAGCATGTAAGTAGAAAAATGTAAGTTGTACATCCTTATACATGTAAAAACACAAAGAAGGATGAAAAGTTATCTGATATGAATATGACCTAAGGATCTTCTTTTGCGATTCTTTGGTGTCCAAAATAACTGGTTATGATATTTGGTAAACAAAAACTAAAGTCGTCCTTAAAGAAAAACCATAGCTCATTAAAGGAAAATTTTATATGGAAGGATTGTTTTTAGGATTAACGTAGAATTATGTTACAATGTGAAAGGGATGAACGAGTAGAAATTACAATGTTAGGTATTACTGCATACTTCAAATCATGGGGTCTCACACTCTTTATTTTAATACGCAGACATGTTAAATTATAGAAAAGCGCACTACTCACCTTGTGAGAATTTTCTTTGAGTTGTGTAGGGTGCTGAAATCAGAATTAAAAGAAAATATTAATTTCCAATCATAACGGCATTGAGGTATAAGGGGCCGTCACAAAGAAGAATTCTTTTACTTAATTAATGATTAAGATGATTTTCTTGATGGATAACTTCATGATTGTGAAAAGGTTGAATCCAGTAAGTAATAGAGATGAAATCATAGCCTCTCACAGTGTTTTCTTTTTATGAAACAAAAGAATAAGTCATGCGGTAATTCATAAGGGTGGTTACTCATAAACTAACATGACCTTTATGGTTGTTTTAAAATTAAAGGTAGAAATTCTAAGGGTCATGAATTTTCATGTAAGCACTTGTCTCCATGATGGTGATTGGTTAAAATGAGATCACGAGACTATACGTTTTGCAGAATTTATTTTCTGGAATTTATTATGTTTGTTTTTTTAGTTTAAGCTAAGCCAAAAAATTTCTCCACTTTGTACAATTTTACATATTTTTAGAGGGGTATCTTACATGAATTATCCTTATTCAAGAAACTAAATGCAGCATTTGAAACCTAGATACCCTCATGGAACGCCTCTATAAAGGCAACAAAGCAATAGAAGTGGACGCAAATGGTGCTTCAGGAGGCTTAACACTCATTTGGAGCCCTCAAGAGGTAAACCTTAATAAGTTTTTAGTAACTAGAAACTCAATATCAGCTTCCTTCCATCTTTGAGGAACAAATTTTCATGGACCTGTCTCAACTTTCTATGGGCCTCAGCCCTTGGAGAGAAAACTCAAGCTTCTAGATATTATCTATAACGGTTGAGGCAAACTTTTCCCACGAAGCTGTGTATTCTAGCAGGGGACTTCAACATGATCACCATCCTTCAAGTGAAGAAAGGTGGGCACAAGGTTTTAACTTGGGAAGATGAAAAATTCAAGGCTTTTATAGAAAATAAAAATCCCATAGACATTGAGACAACGAAAGACGTGTTGGGATGGGTGCTTCTATTTGCGACAGACATGACGATCCGCGTCATCTAATTCTCTATCGTGTGTGTTGGGCGCGTTCGCGTAGCGCCAGATCAATGGGGGTTATAGCCCCCCCACCCTTCTACAAAGATGATATCTGAGATTGTCTTAACATCATTTTCGATTGTGAGCACACCCACTTCGAAATTTTTTGGTCTATTTTAAGATATTTTCAAGATTTTTCTTAAAATATTCAATTCCGTCTCGATAAAGGGATTGGGGTCTATTTCTTATCTGGGTTAACATATTAGGGCATTGAATGTTGTATAATACCTATATTTTGTATTGTGAGTGATTCATAATAATAATGAGAAAATAAGAGGTGTGGCTTCAAGGTTTGGTTGTTTTCCCGTTAAGAGTTTCTAGGGTAAATCACTCTGTATTATTTCTCAATGTTGTGGTGTAATATGTATTTTCTTAGAAGAATATCTATGCTTTTCTTCTATTACATACGAGTCTCTAATCGACTAGTTAGAATATAAACATAAAACAAATAATATTTAATAAACAAAAATAATCTTCTTAAAATCGAAGCTTATTTAAATCTTAATCAAGATACATTTAAGAATAGCATGATACAACGACCATGAAATGAATCTTAGTTGTACACTTGCTACACTTGGGTTAATCTTGTTGGTCCTCTCAAAGTACTCTAAAATCTTAGATAATATCTAAAGGCGTGTTGGAGTAACAAGTTAATTGCTCTCCATGTTTTCATGCATAGTTGTACAACTCATGAATCAACTACAAGTTAATTATTTCTATATCATTTTTCTATAATTTTTTATTTTGAGTTTGAAAAGAATACTATAAAATCAATTTGGACAATACACTTGTCTCATCTCCCCGTAATCTAGGAGAAGCATAGGAGCTACCCCACCCCAAATTCTAAAATCGAAGCACCCATAAATATAGTTAAAAGACATCGGTAAATTTCAAAATGATGTTTGGATATCCATTATAAAATTCAATAAAAATCGAGTGTTCTTCATACACCAACACCAATTATCCGTTACTTATGGATCAATCACTAGTTACCTTACCAATGATTTTTTATATTAATTTTACATAATTATTTATTTCGAATTTGAAACAAATGCTATAAAATCAATCTGAAAAATACACTTGTCTCACCTTAGTATAATCTAGAAAAAACATAGATCCCAACCCACCTCAAGTTCTGAAATATAAACACCTATAAATTCTTTCTTCAAAATTTTTATCCCTCCATTGAATTAAGTAGATTGATTATAATATGAATAAAGTCGAGGACAATGTAGTTTATAATGAGCATATGCATCGTCTTAATTTTCGTAAGCCAAGGAAGAATTTGGTGAAATGATATAGGCATGTTTTGTGTAATTTAGTTTCATTTCTTAATTTTTAAGCTCTTAAATCACAAGCAAAAGAGGTTATATATTGAAGAACTTTATGATATTCTTCCCTTGAAGAAATTTCCATTCCATCCAAGCCTATCTTGGATTTCGATCAGAAATTGCACTATATAAGGAGGTTGTCTGAGAAGCCGTTATCACCCATGGTAAATAATAGTGGTTAAAAATACGTAGGATCATCCATCCTCATATGAATATTGAGTTTAATATGGGTTACGGAGCTAACTAGAGAAAAATTTCAAAAATCTAAAAGGGTGAGTGCACGCTAATGAGGGTCACTTTTGGCGCTTGAGATGCAATAGAAAACTGAAAAATCAAGCATCCCTCAACTTACTTGTATTTTTTGAGATACATAAAATAGCTTGCTTTGAGTAAAACATATGATATCTAGGAAATTG
>LPNX011208763.1:165308-194540 GCA_001517045.1 Pseudotsuga menziesii | reverse complement strand
TCTGCTAAAACTTATGAAGTATTCAATTTCAAGCAACTTGTCTCTGCCCAATTCAGGACTCCATGGCAAAGCACCAGCTTCCTTAACATCAATATCTAATAGAGTGAACCAGGAAAGTACAAAACAATATCTTTCAAGTATAAGCTCATGACTAATATGGTGGACATTATTTAATAACATAGTGGGTCTTTTGTAATGATTAGGCCAACTTACATTAAGTAGAATCTTAATTTAATGACTAATATGGGGGGACTTATTTAGTAGCATAGTGGGTCTTTCTAAATGATTAGGCCACCTTACATTAATCAGTCACCATACATGTACCAAACTTACCACTAATGTACCCTTAGGCCTTTATTACATTACTGAGGAGGGTCATAAGTTATGATACCTTCCATAAGATTGGGTAGATGCTCTAAATTGTTTACTAAGTTGCCAGTCCCACTACTGTTGTTTCTGGTTATTGGTCACCACATCATGTTCAAATGAGTTAAACGTTTCCATTTTTTTGATTAAAAAATAGAGTGGATGGTTTTTGTCAGTTTTATTTTACTATGGAAGATTTCTACATGCTAAAACATGGATTGATATATCATTGTATTATTCTTTTGAATTTACAAGGTTCTTAGCAATGCTTATTCTTCTATAATTTGCAATATCACTAATATTGTTTTTTAGTACATACTTATAATATGCGAGAGTGTAAACATTGCAAAGAGGTCTAAATCTTCAAAGCCACAAGCTGCTTGAATTCTTGAAAAACATTACAAAACTAGCTGCCAACCTTCTAAGATACCTGCATTTTTAATCACATATATTGAAGGGAAGTCATAAAATGATTGACTAAAATTATTGTAATATTTCAAATCCCAGAAAGTTGCCTTCAGTAATTTGTAAGAAATGAGTTGATATCCTCTGATTTAGACTGCAGTTGGGATTTAGAATAAGCTGTGATTGACTTTATCTATTGTGTATGGCTCTGGTTGTGACTTTGTCTCTGAGAAAGGAAGCTGAGACATTTTAGGAAGCGGTTGTCATAGAATGTATCCAAAGGCAAGTGAGTTGATGCTTTAGTGGCATTTTCTGTCTTTAGGGATTGGCCTGTGGAGAAATTGAAGGAGGTAAAAGTTGCCGATGCTCTAAAGCACCCTAACTGGAATATGGGGAAAAAAATCACTATTGACTCTGCCACCTTGTTTAATAAGGTATGGCATCATTTCTTTGTAATTTGTCATTGTTTTATTTCTCTTTATTAACCTTAATGCTTTATTGAGTTGTTTTCCTTTCCAAATCTGAATATCTGGTATCAGAAATGTTATTTGTTCTTAGGGTCTTGAGGTAATAGAATCACACTACCTTTATGGAGTTGACTATGACAATATTGAGATTATGATCCACCCGCAATCGATAATTCATTCAATGGTTGAGACACAGGTAGGATATGTTGTCTAGCAAATGTACTTGTGTTCAGGATCTGCTTCTTGTTTTTGTCAACACCAAATGCTTTTCTGATGGAGTTTTGGCTGCTTTTATTTACCAGGATTCCTCTGTTTTGGCTCAACTGGGTTTTCCAGATATGTGATTGCCAATATTGTATACAATGTCATGGCCTGAAAGAATATCATGCTCGGAGATAACTTGGCCACAGCTTGATCTTTGCAAGTATGTATTCTTACTAATAAGCTGGTTTGCTTGTATTTCTGATTAGAATGGAAAGGACTGGTTATGAGAAACTGTTTTTCTGTAAATTTGAATTGTTAATGATTTAACATAGTTACAATTGTCTTCTATTGTCTCTTTTGCTGAGTGGCCTGTAAATATTTACACACATACTGGTTCGATGTGTCATGGATTAGTGAAGCATTATATGTTTTAATGCAGGTTGGGCTCATTAACCTTCAAAGCTCTAGATTGTGTGAAATATCATTCAATGGATCTTGCTTATTCTGCTGGTAGAGCAGGAGGAACCGTGACTAGAGTCCTTAGTGCAGCAAATGAGAAGGCTGTCGAGTTATTTATTGATGAAAGGTGTGTTTCCTTGTTAATATATTTTGCGAGTCTTATACTGGGATTAGAAAGTATGCATGCTGACCATAAAACCAACTCTTTTGAAAAGTTCATATGCAAGGATTTTTAGTTTGTTAATCTGTATAGTTTCCCTGGAAAATGATCCATGTTTCAACTTTCAATATACTTAGTACACCAGCCTATCTTTCCAGCCAACCATCATTGATTGATTCCAAATGGTAATCCATCATTCCCGTTGATTTAGTAGTCAATTTTCTATTACATGGAAGACAGGCATGGAAAGTTGCAAATTTCTATGTAACAAGTTGATAACATACTTTCTACATGTAAATGGACATTGAAATGAAGTTACAGAAGACATGAGCTAACGTTTCCTTTTCTGTCTAAAATTTATGTTTGTTTCTTTTTGCAGAATTTCCTATCTGGATATTTTCAAGATTGCTGAAATGACATGTGAAAAACACAAAAATGAGCTACTGCACCAACCGTCATTGGAAGAGATAATACACTATGACCAAAGGGACAGAAATTACGCTGCTTCCATGGAAAAATCCAGCTTGGAGCCTGTCACAGTCTGAGGAATTAGCACACCAAATCTTTCATGTTTGGCTTATAAATAACTTTGCAATGAAAGATATTTCTTCCCTTGAAGGGATGTCTATATGATGTAATTTATTGGCTTTCAGCCATACCGAATTTGTAAGAGTGCTTATGATTGTTTGTAAAAAGACAAAAGACCAAAATAGGTAACTGGAGGCTTTTTGCCAAGGTTGCACACTTTTCATATATGCTGGTCTTGCATGAGCACAAACTTCTCAAATTAGTCCATATGAAAATAGTCACAGTAAAGGCAATCCTGGCTTTAATCATACACTATAGAATGTTGAAGATATTTATAGAAATTTTGTTGAGATGGATTTTGAATTAGGTACTCTGCTAGATATGGCTATAATAAACTAAAATTTCATGTATCACCTTTTCTAAACTATGATTTAATTTTGGAACCTATGCCCATCATCAGATAATTCATGTCACATGATCTGCTCCAGTTGCTCAGCTGATAATTCGAGTCATTAGATCTGGTTGGGTTGCATGTAGATTATAAATTTGTGGAAGGATGCACATGATTAGACAGATTGAGGAGTACATGTGACCTTCCCAAAAATCTATATTGCAACAAAATCTCATAGTGATTAGTAGATAGTTTTGTCAATAATTCTATCAATGTGCCACTGTGAATCTTGTATTGCAAAAAAAATACAAATGCTACTTTCATAGATGAAGTATAAGGGCATCCTATCATTACAATGACTCCCTACATTGGCTATTGAACATTAAGACGTGAGGCACTAAATTTACATGAACTATTGATTACAGCCTAACTCACAATCTATTATGCAGTTCGCCACCAAAGATGTGAGTCATTCACATTAGCATGTAGTAATTCAATAGAGCATAAAACCTATAATAGGAAATCATATTACTCTTGGGTAGATGAAATCAATAAATGATGTTGTTAGGCCATACCATGAGAAAATTAATAGAACATTAGGATGTTGTGATATAATTTATCTTATTTCAGTGGGATTTGAAGACATGATCCATGCAGACCCACATGACAAACCCTTGTGAGTCCACATGGCTATTAGTCATTAGTTGATTCATACTCTAGTTAATGAACCTAAAGAGGTATGTTTTTCTTCCCTTCCTTACATTATGGTGGTCTCTCTTAGGCTATAGAAGATGATTACGACATTACATATTGCATATTGCATGTAGGTTTTTGCTGGTCAGAGTCCTTGCGGATGTAGGGAATACATATGGAACAAGTCTTCGACACAATATTTTTTTTTTTTTAAATACAGTACCGTCGCTTAAGCGACGCCTGTAGGTGTCGGTTAAGCGACGTCTGTGTGTTTTTTTTTTAAAATACAATACCGTCGCTTAAGTGACACCTGTAGGTGTTGGTTAAGTGACGCCTGTAGGTGTAAATGTTTTTTAAAAAAATTCGTCACCATCTCTTAACCGATGGCCATGCTGTAGAAGCGACGGCCTGTAAGTGTTGGATAACCGACGATTTACATTTAATCGACAGTAAACTGAGCTGTCGCTTAACCGACGGATTAAAAAGATGTCGGATAACCAACATAAATCCACCGACGCTTAAAAAAATCATAGTGTCGTACATGCGACAGGGAAGTGTCGAAAATCCGACAATACGGCCGTCGGATTTTTGGTCGAAATGTAGTAGTGTTTATCCTCGGCAACGACGACAAAAAGTGTTTCCTCCTTTCACACACCTAGAGGAGACATGGCAAAAATATTCAAGCCACTTGGTGTATCCTTGGGGGCAAGTGTCGAGTCAAGGCTGTCACCTTGTTCTTCACTCCTCCATTTACGCTCAACTCCTAATGAAGCCAAGTGGGGTAAACCCTATTAAGTTACTAAGGAAAATACTTTAGTATGATGATGTTAAATTGAATAAGTTTCTTAGGATTCTGAAATTAACCATTGATAACCATAGATGACAAGATGAAAAATGAGCACAATTAAGCATAATGCTCGCACACAATATATATATATATATATTGAAATATTTCAACAAAAAGCCAGTCCCTTAAAATGGAGTCACAAAATAATAAAATATACTTGCATGTTCTTGGAGTGAATGTTTTGCAATTGTCTCTTGGTACGTTTTAAGTTAATATGAAAAATGAGTGGATTAAAATTAGGTGAAAGGGGACTCCAGATATACCCGAGGGGTAGTTGGAGTATGTCCAGAAATAAACCTTCACAGCAACCCGCAAGGAATGTGTGGGCTGAATGGAATCTCTAAGACATTGTTCATAATACACCCAAGGATGTAATAGAGATCGGCACCTAGAGGTGACTTTAGAGAATTTCCCACTTCCTTTGGGTATTTTTCCACCGCTTACCATTTGATCGAGGTGTTGGATTTTCGCCTGATGGTGGTTAATTGGGGAATATGAAACCTAATTAATCTAGTCACTAACATTGCTTTTGATGCAGCTTGACCGATCGGACAAACCACATCCAAAAAGCAGAGCATACACACTGGAGTCTTTGTAATTTTTAGTAAATTTTAAAGGATGTGTTTTAGTTAGAAAGAAAAACCCTCCAGGAACCCCTTTTCAGTCCAAGTGGACCTCAATTGGGGAACCAAGGAGCGGGGTGATTTTAAATTATTACTTGCAAAAATTAATGACGAAGCAACAAAAGGGAAACATACCACATGTTTTCTAATTAGTCCTACGACGCATCTCTTTCCCCTTTTGGGTCAATCGGGAAGTCATGGGGTAAGTATTAAAATTACTTTGACCTTATGATATGGAATATATGATAAAATTAATCAAAGTATATTATTATGCATAAATGAAACTAATCTAGAGAGAAAAAATAAGAAAATGCAAAAAACGGAAAAAAAAAAGACATGAATCTCCCTAGGGGGGATGGGGAGTGGACTCGAAAGATCCTATTCAGGAATATTTTTTATTATTAGAGGTTACAATATCAGTAAAATTATATGATTCCTCTTGGTTCTTATACAGAATGAAACCAAGACCTTACAAAGTGCAAAAAATTAAAGACTTCAGTAAAAAAGGGAGTCCCCTGTGGGGATTCGGATGGCCCAAAAGTCACTAACGAGCACTAGATTATTCTATTTCTATTATACCTGCTAAAAAACAGTGATATTATTAAAATTAAATATTCCCAAAAGAACTTTGAAAGTAGCTTTGGGTCAGCCTACTTTAAACCAAAAAAAGCTAAGTTAAAACTAGTTAAAAAGGTAAAAAAGGAACCAAGCTTCCCTTGGGATCTTGGATTTTCTTTAGGGAATCCAATGTGATGTGCACTGATTACTAGATTTTATATTTTATAACAGAAAACATAAATTGAATGCATGCAAGCTGCAAATTTTCTTTTAAAACATAATGCAAAAAGGACAATTTCTTTATTCTAGATCTATGATGCTTATGGAAAACCTTTGAAAAATAGAGATCTGGATTTTGAGATTTAAGAGGACATATCTATATTATATTTTACTATAGAATGATAGATATAAACAACTCAAATCTGCAAACCAAGTAACCAAGTAAAATTTTAAGATTTTAGAAGGAGGAAGAGATATGGCGAGGAAAAACTTCTTGCCGCAAAGAACCAAGAAAAAGGATTCATAATGGGATGCTGAGGGAATATGTCGTTTAGAGTTGTTGAAATTAATCTGGAATCAAACTAGATCCACGATGCTTCCCAACTAAGCAACCTGTAAATCAATCACAAAACTTGCAAACCCATGAGATATGGTGATTACACATAAATCAAAGCTAACGCTACATGCATATAAACTTATAAACATGTCAGATGTAGATTTTTAAGTACATGAATTCAACATAGGAGAAACAAGTAAACTTACTTATAGCCCTCTACTTCTAATTATTAGGTCAACCAGATTCATAATCCAAGATGCAAAGAATTGAAACAATACACAAATTACCTCATGAAGATCAGACAATAATGGTCCACACACAATTGCACCACACCATTAGCCTCCAAAGCTTTCTTTATTACAGAAAAAATACAGAATACTGTATCAATTACAACTAGTAAGTGATTCAATCCAACTCTAACTAGCTTGGAAGAGGAAATGGCTGCTTTATTTATCACAAAAAAATGGAAACCTAGCCTAGAGGGGGTGCAATTCGCAAGGAAAGAGACACTACAGCTGCATGAGGAGTCAAGTCATGATTGATCTAAGTTTATCTGAGTTTCATCTGAGTCTCACTGAGTGAAACTATCCATCGGAGAGCTGATTAGAATGGAACATAAACCAGTTAACTAAAACATCAACCAAATCACATCCAGATGGTCCCACACGTGTGGAGGAGAGAGACAAAGTGCAATTTCCAAGATTGCATGCTATGGTGCACTCCCTGTTTAGCCCAGATCAACACCTTTTGTCTAGGAATGGTCATCTCTAGTCAATACAAAGCCAGTGAGACTGATTTCAGTCAAATCGGAGCAAAATACGTTGATTTAGGAAATTGGATTTGCTCCATTATTTAATTAATTTTTAATTAAAGTAATTAATATTTGATTTTTTGGGATTTTTTACCTCAGTGATGGACAAATCATTCAAAACTTAGAAAATGTGGGTCTATGGGTTTACATGGTGCTCTGAGTTAGAAAATGAGCACCCCCATGACAAAAAATGATTTTTGATCCCACTTTTATTACAAAACCAATTTTTCCATTTAGACTATAAAAATATAGCCTAAGTTTTGGAAAAATTAAAAATTAAAAAAAAAACATAAAAAATTAAGACCTAGGGGGACTTATACATGTTCATATGACTCGACCATAATGCCTAGCATGTTTATACATTGACACATAGACTCTAATAACCTCAATAGGCCTAAATTCCAAGCCGACCACCCCAACTTTGGAGGTATTGAGTGAAAACTCAGAAATTATTAGTCGTTTATTCAACGACCAATAATAACTAAGGGAAAAAACACTCTGGGTTGATCGGATTGACAAATAAATCCCAAGAGACCGAATCTTTTACAGACACTATCAAGCTGGAACATTTTATTACAACTCCCCTATGGGGTATGAACATGTGATATAGTTCAACAAGCACTTTCCAGAAGTACTTCCGAAGGTCTTTTGAAGTCCGAAAAAATCATCTTTGTCTGGTTCATGAGGCTCACTTGATAAAAAAACAACTAAGTACAACTTAGGTCGTAACAGGTTGATGAGTATTCATTAATTTCCTCCTTCCAGTGGATTAAATTCCATCGACTTCAGATCATTAATTCTGCAATAGAAGTATAGATTCCTTTGAGTTCCTTGAGACTTATAGTCATCAGTGGTAGGTTCTCTCTCCATTGATGGTTTTGGGAATATATCAATTTCCCCTAATCGAGGGATTCTTTCAAGTGTTCGATGTCAACACATTTGTTGACACTTGTTAGATTGCATTCTGTACCTTGGTTCCGATTATCATTATCAGTGGGTGATCTCACATTTGTTAACAGTATACATCTATGACCGATAATCATACTATGGACTACTATGTTTGACCTCGACACATGTATTCACATAGTATTACATGTACTCGTAGTTGTTTATGTAGAATAACTTCTAACTTTGTCGCATTCCATATATGATACCTCCTTGATCATGCTAGTATTCATGAGATTTGAGTTCTCATGATCTTTATTCCATATTGAAGTGTATATCAGATATCTTCATCCAGTATGGAGATCTTGATCCATTGTATACTTTACGTGGAGATTACCACACATGACACTTTGTATATCATGCCTATTCATGCCCATTGTACTCTTATGTATCTGGGATTGTTATATGTATTTGCAGTCACATGTCGAGATTGAATATTGTATTGTATTGATGAGTGGCTAGTTTTTCTACCTGGGTCCTCATTACTCCACTTCTGGGATGGATTATATAATGTATTTTGGCCATCATGTTACCCCTATGGCCTCACACATTAGGGGGCATCTGTTATAGCTGATTTTACCACACATGTATTGCGTTCCATGTCCCTATGCAAACTCTTTTGACCTCATGGACTTATATTATACTTTGATGTTCCAATATCATCCGTAAGAATCACCTATTTATACCTATATGCAACTTTTAAATCCATACTCATGGGTATATGCAGCTTTTGACCTCAAGCCAGCATACATTGGGATGTGTGCATAAAGAGAAATATTTTTGGATTTTTCCTCACATGAGTCCAGATATATTATCTCTTGGCCTTCCATATGCATTTAGAAGGCTCATATTTGACCCTCCATTACCTCTTTGGCGTGCTATATATTGATCCTCTTAGATAGATTGAAGGAAGAGAAAATTGAAGAGTAAGGAAACTATAGTCCATTGTTTCCTCAGTTTTTCTTATACTTGATTCAACATCCATTTGTCCCTTTGTAGCACATAATGTTCTTCCCAAGCTTTCCTTTTCTTTGTGATCTTGCTATCAAGAGAGATAGGATTGAAGTGGTGGAGGCCTAGCTAGAGGACTCGATTTCTCTAGTTTGCAGAAGTGCCGACAAAGTTTGTGACTATTGTATCTCTATTTTATTAATAGAAATACCTTTTCCTATCCAATACATGCGCATTTGAATATGAATATTGAATCCATGGATGTATTTACTTGCTTATACATGATTGATTATATATGCTAAGTAGCTCTAACACACACACACACACACAAACATATATAAATCATGTTTTCTTTGTTTGTTGTTGTTGAGAGAAAATTGTAAGTGCAATTATATTGCAAAATCTCAATGGGGATCTACTTGAGCCATCCAGAATAAGGTACAATTCCACATCTCTTAGTGTTATATTTTATTATTGCTCTTGCATATTGGAAAGGATTGTTTTCTGGTGTCATACTATCTATTGTTGTACCCCAAAGACATAGGAAGTTTCTCTCCATAACACCATAAGAAAATGAAATCATCTTTGAGAAATAAAAATGCCTTAAAATAAATTCCTTTTGAGTCTTTGAGAGACCACCTAAGCCAAAATTGTATTTGAGTGAGTGAGAATGTTATATGCCCTAATTAGGAAGACACAAAATTAACCACCAAAGACAAAATATCACCATGAAAGAAAATTAATTCTCATTGATTAGTTGTATATTTATCCATGAGAATATACCTTGGGTTCAACTTCCCAAGTGGACTCTTGGACTCCTGGGTGACTCTTTGCATCCCTTGCATGTTCATATCCCTTGCTCCGAGGATAAGGATTTAAATAATACCCCCTTAATCTGAAGGGTTTATATGAGTCCACAAATAAGAAGAAAGTTGAATAACTAGAAGTCAACAACTACCAATTACTAAACATTTCCACCTTGAAAATCAAAATTATCAACCAAGTCAGCTATAATATTGCATTGTATTTTGCTAATACAACTACTCTCTGAAGAGGTGGTTTTTGTATGACCACAAACTCTCAAACTTGGTGTGAAGGATCAGAGTTTTTATCTAGAACTTAGCATGAAGGATCAAAATTTATCTATTATAAGAAACAAGAGATTGAATTATTCAATTGAGTTGGAGGTTTTAGACTGACCACCAACCACCTAGAGAGATTAAACAAGAAGAAAAAAACTATGAACTTGTTGAACATTTCCAACTTGACAATCATTTTCCAAGCAGGTTATCTACAATCTTGGATTGTCTTCTTCTAATAAAATTTTCTCTCGAAACCAATGGGTTTAGGATGACCACCAACCTAGTGGAACTCACTCAAAGATATATATTAATAGGATAACTTGTTTTTCCTCACTTGCTCTCACTTGCTTGTTTCTGATGGTATCCATTTCCCCCCTGTTAGGAATAATGTGAGGAGAGGAAAATCTCAAGTTGTGAATATTAGTCACAAAACACATGAGTACTTTGCGTCATGCTTTTGTTATGTATTTATGGCTATATCACTGAATATAGCCTCCAAAATTGGTTGTGTCTCAATCTTGATCATTTATTTCTTATGGTTTTCATTCTCCCCTACGAGGAGTAATGTGAGTAGAGGAGAGTCCCATAGTGTCACAAGTATACACATAATATATGAATACTCTCTGAATCTAGTTTCGTAAACTTGTTAATTATCAGGCTCCCTTGATCTCACTTACTTTAGAAATGCCATGACTACTTGTTATCAAAAGGTGGCTTCAAAACTTGAATCTAGATATCATGTTCCCCTCTGTTAGGTACAAAGTAAGAAGTGGTACAATATTCTTCTACAAGCTTTAGTCTTGCAAGTTTCTTAAAATTAACACACTTATTTGAAGAATGGTTACACTTCCCACATTGCTGACAAGGATGAAGATCAAAACACTAACATTTCATATGGCCATCTCAAGCACAATGATGGCATTTGGAAATCTAAACATCTTATGACATTTTTCCATTGTTTTCTAGAATTTTGATAGGAATAATATTCAAATAAATTATTTCTCTGAAAAAATAGCATTTGAGAATGTTAATGTTCATCATCGTCTCTGTATTTCCAGTTCTATAGTTAATTGATGACAATTAGAAGAGTTTGTTTGTTGATTGTAATTGAGTCATCTACATCAGCATGCAATATATTGTTCAACAACTCCAATGTTTCTTCAGTATGGGACATCATGAGGACTCCTAAAAACCTCCTTATGCAAAAATTACCAAGTAGACTTAATCAAAATAAGGGATTCTTTTAACTATTCCCTTTACAAATACAACTTAGGAGACTCAAATATAAAAGGTGAGGGGTGTCAATCTCAACCAAAAATACACCCATATACAATACAATACAATACTTTATTCAAATCTAATACTATACACAAAATACATATGAAAGTACCAAATAAAATACAAAAGAACTTACAAACAAACCATAGTTTACACATTAGATTCCAGAATCTTGAATTGACGAATCTACTTTACCTGAGTTGTTGGAAAATATACTTCTTCTTCTTTGGGAGAAGCTGCAAATTTCGAGTTTTCAAATCTTCTCACCTACAATTTTCACCATGCCTTACATCACATGGTATTCAAATCACAGAGTCTTCGCATAGCTAACATGATGTACCTACTATGTTACATTACATAGTCTTCAAATATGTGACTCTTATTTATTGGCTTAAAATACTTTTTATAATTTCATGAGTTAGTGAAACAAATGGAAATTGGATTCTAATATATCAAATTGATTCTATCTAAAGCATTAACCATGAGAAAGTGTTGACCAATAAGAGCATAAGCTATGAAAATCATTTATCTAAAGAGATGTTATAAAGACTCAACACTCTGCCTCATTCTCCAGAGAGATTAGAGTTTCTAATGGATATAGAGTGGCATATCACCATTACATAGGAGGTTATAGTTTCAATAAGATGGTTTGTTTTCCACTATAGCCAACAATGTTCAAATACACAACATTGTAACTTTAGTAGTTCATGCAGTAACATCATTAAAAAAAATGGGAGAAGATACTTCAACAATACACTCCCATCAACTTTCAATGTTCTCATCATTTAGTAGGCACTCGGATCTAAATAAGATCATTATTCAAAGAGTATAAAATGATTTAAAGATAATTCACAAACTAAATATTGCAATTTCACCTTCAGATGAAGATATGAGAGAACACATCAGAATGTGGAAACCATGGAATTATCAAAATTTGAAATTTGATGCTAGAGACTACCATTTTAAGATACTCCATATTCTCACTTTCATGGAAACATCACACCTAATGCAAATAGGGGGGACCTGAATGGTCATGTTTAGAAATCAAAGAGCGCAATAGGAAAAATTGAACACTGACACAAGAACAACCATAAAATTGCCAAGGATTATGGATTCTATCAACTTAAAAGGGAAATTTTACATAAACAATTACACTCATAGTCGATGCTCTGTTGCTCACTTGAAGTGATTGTTATAAAATATCACAGTTGTCTCTTTACACTCAATGAGAACATCCATTTCTATTCTTGAATCAACTATATATAACCTTCATAGCTTGGACAAATGATCTTCTAGAATCTCCTCAAGAGTTCTAAGAAGTTGGTTTCTTCCTCATATATCACCCGTAACTGGTTCAACTTCTTGTGTAATTTGTCCTGCTCCAACTACCGCCATTACTCTACTCATTAAATTATACAACTACTCCTACTACTACAATGGAACCATTTAAACTCGTTAGTTGTAGTATATGTCATTTTTCGACCAACTACTTCATCAACCCCGACTATTTCCTATCTTGATTTTCCTTCTTGTTGGCCTATCCTCTGACTACTTTCTCCAATACTCACATGTCAATCCACTCCTTCTGGCTTACCATTATTTCAAAAAATTTATCCTCCCTTTGACCATCCAACTTCTTTCTCCTTGAATATGCTTTCCAGGGGTTGGTATTCCCCTGTCTCAATGCCTAAGATAGAGAAGTCTTCAGGACTTCAAGTTGTAGTTCGTCACATTGTAGCACCTTACGAAAATGAGTGAGATGACTTTGAAACTGTCTCACATATTAGGATAATCATAATGGTATTAATACTTCAATGTTAACATCACACACATATATACAAAGTCCGCAAAGTAATATATTCATATTCCCACACTGTGTCAATTTGACAATGCTCCTCAATAATAAGAAAATATGAACATGCAATGATAGTTCAGGTAATAAGGTGAAAACGGGGCATCCCAAGGTTTTAAAGGACTAGATGGTTCTCCATCGTTTTATCATAAGGTTTTGGGACATTACATCTCCCTAGAAGCTAATTAAAGGAGTACACGAGGGATAACATATACATCATTGTAATTGTACAGATATAACATGAACAAAATGTTTAATTGTTATGTTTTTCACAATTGTGTGTGTGATATTCTGATAAGTCCTAGTTCCCTAGTAAGATTGGTTTTCTTGTAACACTAATCTCCCCATATCAAGTTGCCATAAATATTTAAAGTTCCATTTTTATAAATTATCATAGTTTATGATGCCTCGCATCATTGATATGTTCAAACCTAAAATGTGCAATATGTCTAGAGGAAAATTTTAAGATGTCACACATGCGATAAAAATGTGTTCTTATTTAGCTTTGTCATTTATATCTTATCTTGTGGTCATATATTGAGCCTATAATTTTGTCATATATTTGGTAATTAATTGTGACAATTACTGACCAAATATACGACCAAATTAATGACCACATTAATGACCAAATATAGGACCAAATATATAACAAGAAAAGGTATAGATGACAAAGTTAAATATGACCACTTTTTTGGTCATGTGATCAATGACCGCTAATTTTCCACTAGTGGTCGCCAAATCAAAAGTGATCATTTATATGCTTATTTTGGTCATTTTTCTCTCATTTATTTCTCATTTTTCTACTAGGGCACCTAACTAGATAGACGACAAGAATTGCTTGCAACTTCATCTACAAGAAAGGCATTCTACTATTTTTTTGTATTTAGTCATTTAATCTAGACATACATATAAATGATTTATTATTTGAAAAGTAAAAAACTATAGTATAATTATATTTTCAAATTTCTAAATTATGTTATTTTTGCTTTATGCATTTTATATATCTATAAAGAGTTGCAACACAAAGATAATTTATTACCATGGTAAAATGAAATGGGTAATTTTATGAAGAATTAAACTCACGCTACGAAGTTAGAATTTTTTCTAAAACTGTGAGTAGTAAAGGAAATTAATACTCATCACTAAGATGGGTGCTACATTTCTTCTTCCTCGCTCATGTAATTATAAACTTTATTAGCAACCATATTACAACATTAGATACCAATTCTAAGATTAATATCTACATAGTTTAATTTTAAGATGGTATCTTTTGACATGGTCCCATATAAGTACATTTACATGATACTTGCCTAATCACTATAATTTTATTCATGTCTATCATTACTATTAGGATAATTTTTAAATGATGTCCCTTAATCAAAATCATCTTGCATGATTTATCTCATTACAAATTCAAATATGCAATCTATACATAATCTCTTTCACCTCATTAGAAGGTTAAAATTGAGATATTACATGAAAATGATCTAAACTCAATTTTGGCAAGAGAATTTATATTATAAAACCTTATATGTTAGTATTTATACTTTCATGAACTCTCTATTACTTTAAAAAGACATTTTTTATTTTCTCATTATCCTATAAACAAGGTTAAACTTTCTAAATAGGTTATTCATAATGTAGAGAGGCTTTTGATTATGTTGGTGTTATAAAAACTACTTTTTTAGTATTATGTATCCCTTCATCTATTCTCTCTTAGTAAAAAAATACTATTAACAAAAATAGAATAATATGAAAATTACATAACAACATTATTATTTTAATAGAAATAAAAAATAAAAAGTGTTTTCTTAGTCCTTAAACTTTTAAAAATTTTACTTAAAAATTAATATTTAACTAAACTTTAAATATTTCTTTACAAAAATAAAAAAAATTCTCTCAACCATTTAAATTATATCAAATTTAATTTAAATTTCTTAAATTTCTCATTTAAATAATAAATATTAAAATTATAAGTATACTTCAAATAAATAAATAAAAAACAAACAAACATCTATAAAAACAAAATAACCCTATTATCATTATTAATAATCTAAGTAAACATTATACACCAAACTAATATTAATAATCTAAACAAACATTATACCTCAAACTAAAGACCAAACAAACAGCTATAAAACAAAATAACCCTATTTTCACTATTAATAATCTAAGCAAACATTATACACCAAACTAATATTAATAATCTAAACAAACATTATACCTCAAACTAAGCATATTATGCTTTGTAAAAACATAAACATTATTCGTCAAGCAAAAATATTAATTACATATGCAAAATATTCCTAACGTACATTATAATTAATGTTCCTCACGAGTCACAAATTCTAAGTTATCTGAAAGCTGGAAAATCATGACCATTTTGACTAATCAAATTAATATTTAAAATACAAAGGGTTATATTACATTTATAAGCTATATTGCACTTAAAACTATATTTCATTTATACTTATCAGTTATATTGCCTTATATCTTGTCTCAAACTACCTGAGCTTAAAAAACATGTACGTTCAGTCCATTCAACAGACCAATAGTGAAACGAAATCAATGGTTGACTTTGATCCATCCAACGAACATACATGTTTTTTAAGGATCCAACCATAACGTTGAATGGATACGGCACAAAATAATCTGTATATTGAATATGGATCGCTTCATTCTCTATTATATCATAGTTTGGGTTAAGAAATTTACCCGTGATGGACACTGAGCATGAAGTTGCAAACGGCTATTGCGTCGCTCTTTGATTGATTAATGGAGTTTTGCTCCAAGCCAAAAGAAAACCAAGAAACAAAGTAGAAACAATAAATTCAAGAAACAAAGCAACGATCTGGCAACTAATGGAGTTTCGTTTCAATCCAAAAGAAAATTAATAACCGACATTTAAAGTCGAAGACAAAGAATGCATTATATGCAGAAGTGTGGCAACTAATGTACCTTTCTCTATTATTTCTCTGAAGATACATTATATTTGACTAAAGGCGACGATACACCTCAATCTTGATAAATTCTTTTCTAATTGTAAGGCCGGCAAATGGAAATCTGTATGTAGCTGTGGTTCCGCAACTCTACTGACCATTATTTTCATTATCGGAGTTAGCAGGATAATATCTGTATGGGAAGGGTGTAGGACGATGCAGGGTTTTGACTTGAAACGAGAAGCTATCGGATTCGGGAGTATTCGGCGTTTCAATGGCAAGCGGCATTGATGAACTTCCACTGGAGGTACCCTGATCAATCTTTGCATTAATTTCTACATGAAACGAGAAGCTATCGGGACTATTCGGCGCTTCAATGGCAAACGACAATGATGAACTTCCAGTGGAGGTTCCCTCATCAATCTCTGCATTAACTTCTATATGAAACGCGAAGCTATCGGGACTATCCGGCACTTCAATGGCAAACAGCATTGAGATTTCCTCATCCATCTCTGCAATATTAAGTTGTACTCTAGATGTTGAGCTCTGCCCTTCTTCCAAATTCATATGGCCATGGATGTTTGAAGTAATTGCTTCTGAAATAGTAGCCGAGGCATAATCTGTTTCAGAGGATGCCAAAACTGGCTGTATGGCATGAGCTTCCAAAACTGGCCGGCTGGACTGGCCTTCAAAGACTGGTTGTTGGGGTGCAGCGCTGGTTGTGCAAAGGGGACAAGTGGTAGATTGCGCACCAAGCCACGTCTTAATACACTTTTTATGAAATCTATGCCCGCAAATTGGCAGAAGCAACCCTACTTCTTGCTCCACGAGCGCTTCCCGGCAGATTGCGCACTTCAGATAATCTCTACTTTCTTGCGGATGCCTTGGATCAATTAAAGGATCTGATCTCACGGGCGAATTGCCAGTGTCTCCCATAATAAATCGAGAGAGAAATTCTCTGTCAAATGTCGCCGCTTGGGAGAAGGCACAAATCTGTGGCTCTAGCCCACACTGTTTCTTGAAAATTTCTCACAGATTCACATATACATGATATTCGAGCCTTGAATTTCTTCAAATAGGTAGCGCCTCCAATGCCTCTATGAATCAAGAAATGATTTCAAGATTATGAATTCCAATGAAAAGCACAGTGCGGGCCGCTCCTTGCTCTAGGGCACTCGATGACGAAAAACTGAGGCCAAGCTCTTGAGATCGAATCTGATTTCAGACAAATTCCTACTTCAACCAATTTTATAGGCGGAAAAGGAGAATTTCTAACGTCAATATCTTTGAGAACTTCACGAGATTTGAATATAGTTTTATAGTGTTAAAAACAGAATTTGAACAACTTTATCAATGACCTCGACACGAAAAAACAAAACTTGGAATTCAATTCATTTTTCATTAATAATCGGCGATGTTTTTCAAATTTAAAAATTATTACAACGTCCTTCAAATTTAAAACTAGTGTTATCAAGGTTATTGAATTAAAAAAATGATAACACTGTACTTAGGGTTAATATTTAATATCTTACTGTTGGTTAGAGTTAATGTTAATAGGTTGCTATTATTTCTAAGTAAATAGATTAAAAATTTAATAAACTATTATAAAATAAAAATACTAATATTTCTATTATTTTATAAAGATTAAAATGGAAATAAAATTATTTGATAATTAATTTTGCTTTAATGAATATGTTTTTTCTTTAAAGGCTTTTTGAAAGTGCATATCGATTTAGACCTTCATTATCTACCCATTACTTTATCTTTCAAGTAAACTTATTAATAATATCATCATAAAATAAAAATTATATAAGATTTTTAAAACTATCCTAATAAGATGAAAATAACAATAATTTATACTTAATGTCTATTAACACTTAGCTTTACATTTATTAAAATAATACTTTTAGTTTTTTTAAGATAAGTTCCTTTAAAAGGCCTAGAACTTCAAACATAAATGATTTGAAAGTACTCATTATAATTGCAAAATTTTGCAATTATTTATACATATAAAATAAAATATTTCTAATTCAAATAGAGATTTAAAAGCTATAAACTCCCAATAAATATTGTAAAATGTCACAATGATGTAAACCATTTATCTATATATGATGGGTCATTTTATCTTAATTTCCTTTGTTTTTTCTAAATAGAGAGATTTAATCTTTTTTCATTGTAATCAAAGCTTCTACACTTTCAATGTCCATTGATATGGGATTAAGATTCAATACATCTTCTTTTGTTACTTAATTATAACCAAAGCAAAAATATACTAAACAAAAAACATAATATATATGGAGTACAACTTGGAATTTAGAAGGTAGACACGGCAGGGCACGAGTGATCACTCACACAAAGGAATGATATCAAACCAATTCAATTACCAAGTGAGAACTCATTACAGTATATATGTGTAGATAGTCACAAGCAAACCAAATCATAGATCCAAGAAAGGTGGATCTGAAACCTCTACATGCTAATCATAGAAAGTACACATCAACCCAATAACTAGATACGTGCCTAACATTTCTACATTATTCCAACATGCCCCGTTAATGTAGAAATGGATTTTCTACAACACCTAATTTCCGCCTAAGGATCTCAAAGTGAATCTTGCCAACAAGTTTGGTAAATATGTCAGCGACATTATCACTTGTGTTAAAATAAGTAAGTTTAGTTTCCTTAGAATCAATCTTTTCTCTAATAAAATGATGTTGCAGTTCAATGTGTTTTGTCCTTGCATGATAAACTAGATTGTGTGCCAGTTTCACTACACTTTGATTGTCACAATGTACTTATGTGGGTTCTATTTGCTTTTATCCAATATCTTCAAGAGTCCTCCTCAACCAGACAACTTCACATGTTGCACTAGACATGGATTTGTATTCTGCTTCTATGGATGATAGAGAAACAATTGGTTGTTTCTTGTTGCTCCATGATACAAATCTAGATCCAATGTTGAAGGCATATCCTATAGTAGATATTTCGTCAAGTGGATTTCTTTCCCAATCAGAATCAGAAAAATATGGCAATTGAACATCAAAATTATCAGTGTATAAAAGACCAAAGTTCATTGTCCCTTTCATATATCTAAGGACTTTCTTTGCATCTTTCCAATGACTTTCATTTGGTTTGGCCACAAACTAGCTTTGATTGTATATGATATATCTACCCTTGTGGTAGTGAGATAATTCAGGCTTCCCACAACCTATCGATATAAAGTACCATATGCATCCTTTGATCCATCTTGACTGCATAACCTCACTTTCTATTCTAAAGGAATTGTTGATACATTGCAATCACTCATGTTAAATCTATTCAATATTTCCCTCACATACTTACTTTGAGTGATCATAGTTTTTCCAGATTCTCTCCAAACTTCAAGTCCCAAACAATAGTGTAATTCTACAAGGTCTTTCATTTCAAACTCTTGTGACAGTTGATCTTTTATTTCTGTAATCAACTTACATGCATTTCCTTCCTTATCTTTCTTCATATAAAGGTTAGGGTCACTTTTTCTTTTAACTAAACCTCTTTTATTAAAGAAGGTATCAATCTTTAAGTACCATGACCTAGGAGTCTATTTTAACCCATAGATAGCTTTCTTTTGTTTACATACAATATGTTCATGTCCTTTATGTACAAATCCTTCACGCTTGACTAAGTAAACTTATTCTTTTAAGTCACCATTTAAGAAAGCATATTTTACATCTAGTTGATGGATTTTCCATTTATGTGTTGTGGCTAATGCAACCAGAACTCTAATTGTGTTTAGTTTTTCTACTGGTGCAAAAGTATTCTCAAATTCAATTCCCTCCTTTTGGGCGTAGCATTTTTCTACTAGTATTTCTTTAAATATATCTATGCTACCATATGATTTAAGCTTATATTTACGCAACCATTTACAGCCTATGGGTGTCTTATCCTCTAGTAAATGAGTTGATTCCCAAGTCTGATTTTTCATAATTGAGTTATATTTTTTGTTCATTGCTTCAACCCATTATGCTTTATCTTTGGCTTGCTTGTAATTCATTGGTTCACCGATATTCATTAAATTAGTCAATAGAGCATAGTCATTGTACCTTGGAGGGAGACAAGTCTGTCTTGTTGACCTTCTTAGGATTTCATCATATGCAGGTGTTCCATCCATAATCCTTCTGCTTTATGTTGTATCTTCATCTAAACTTGTAGAAGTACTCATGCTACTCATGATTCTTCTGCTACTTTCACTGTTGTTTCTGTGACTTTCGTTGTTGTTTCTACGTCCATTGCTTCTGCTATTTTGTTCATCGTGCTTCTCTTATCGTTCTTCCACTTCATTCTCCTGAACTATTGAGTTTAATGTGACATATTCATCATTGTTAGTTAGACTATGCCATTGTTCTATTTTGTTACTTGTATCTATATGTTCATGGAACACCAAATCTCTACTAGCAATTAATTTGTGAGTGCTAGCATGAAACAACTTATAGGAATTGTGATCATTGCAATACCCAACAAAGACACATTCAAGTAATTTACCATCTAGTTTCCTCCTATCATCTTTTGGTATGTGGGAAAATGCTTTACAACAAAATATTTGTAGATGCTTAACTTGTGGTTTATATAAATTGAAAACATCAAATGGTGTTTGAAATTCAAATTTCTTTATTAAACTGATATTTTTCAAATATATAGCACTATTCACAGCTTCTACCCAAAAACCATTTGAAATATGCTTACCTTGGAGGATGTTGCATGCACATTCAACTAATGTTCTATTCTTTTGCTCTGCTATCCCATTTGTTTTTAGGAGAGTGCAATACTGTAAACTATTATTCGATACCATTCTCCTTACAGTATTTCTTGAGTTCTCTAGACACGTATTCACCACCATTGTCGTATCTAAAAAATTTAATGCATTTTTCTGTCTACTTTTCAGTCATTGTTCTTAACTCCTTGAAGTATTCAAATACATATTCTTTCCTCCTTATGAAGTACACCCATGTGTATCTATATCTATCATCAATAAATGCCATAAAATATGATGCACCTCCTAAAGATCTATTTTGCATAGGTCCACATAGGTCTATATGAAGTAGTTCAAGCAGACCAGTTTGCCTCTTTTCTTGATGTACTTGAAATTCATCTCGATGTTGTTTTCCAAGTTCACATGCATTTCATTATAAATGTTCATTCTTTATTACACGTAGACATTCAACCATAGATTTCTTTTGAAGCAATACAAGATCATGGTTGTTAAGTGGCCATACCATTGATGTCAGAGTTCCTCTATGGTGATTACACTGGATGCAAGTTCCTAATGACTGTCTTTTATCACATCGATCTTGTACAATCCTCCACATATTGAACCTGTAGCAACAATATTGTAGTGGTTTTGAATGTCTTTGATATGACACTGATACTTTCCAAACTCTAATTTCAGGTTATTCTCAGTTATGGTTGAAACATATACTATTTTTTTCTTAATGCCACACACATACATGACATTATGATTCTGTTTTAATTCCCCATTAGATAATCTCGCATTTATTATTGCATACCCATGCAATTTGTGTGACCTATTAACTCCTAAATAGATATGAGTGCCATCAAGTTTCTCATTGTATTCATTGAACCATTCCTTCCTACAAGACATATGTACAAATGCACTTGAATCTATGAACCATGCATTCTCATCATCTGTCTCAACAGACGAAGCATCTTTAGAAATAAACAATCTCATATTTTTAAAATCATTAATTTCAGAGGAATCTGTACTGACAAAGTTTCCATTATAACTTCCATTGTAGTTTCTATTTTTATAAAATTTCTTCTGATAATGATTTCTATTGAGGTTTCTTGGTTTGAACCAATATTGACCATCTACATTATTTCTATCAAAATCAGTTTGAGCCATACCTTTTTGTTTTGGATGAAATCTACCTCTGTCTCCATTCCATTCTTTCCCTCTGTCTCCATTCCATGGTCTACTCCATGGTTTTCCTCTCTGTGTATATCGACCTCTTGCCATCAGTGCCAAGTCTGAACCTCCACCGTCCAGATCATATTTCTTCATTGTTTCTTCTTCTTGTATTAGAATTCCTATAAGTTCTTCAAAATATGGGGGTTTGTCTCTCGCTGCAAACGCGGAAATAAACACTTTTTAGTCTGGCACTAAGCCTTTTAGAGTGACTGTTACTAAATTAGAACTTTAAACATTTTCCCCTATATCTCGCAATTTATCACTCAGTTCTTTAATGCGAGAAATAAATTGCTTACCCCTTCATTGGCCTCTTTATTGATTGACAACAGTTTGGTTTTGAGAAACAAAATCAGATTTGCATCAGTTGTTTGATATAGACCTTTGAGCATGTCTCATGTTTCCTTAGATGTTGTACAGTTTCTGATATGGGAAATTATGTTGTCTTTAATAGACATCCCCAATGTAAGTTTTTCTTTCAGCTCCCGCTTATTCCAGTCTAGAATAAATGTGACACTTGCAGGCCTCGGCTCATCACCGATCACAATTGACCATGCATTAATAGATTCAAGCACAGTCATCAGCTTAAATTTCCAATTGACATAATGTTCACCATTTAATTTGGATGCTTCATTCATATAAGTCTTAGCCATAGGAGGATTTTCCATTTTACCTTAGATCGCCTGATCTGAAGAGTTGATCTATGTTAGGGTTAACCTTGACTTGAGATCGAGTAAAAGGTGGTTAGGTCTAGCACATGGTTTGTTGTAGCCCATGGTATTGTCCCATGGCATTGCATGTGTTAACCTTGACTCGGGATTGAGTCAAAGGTGGTTAGGTCTAGAACATGGTTTGGGCACATGGTTTGTTGTAGCCCATGGTATTGCATGTTATTAAGCCTTTATAAGGCTTGAGGAGGCTCCATTGTAATTGTACTGGATATGTGTACTGTATTGTACTGGATGTGGGTATTGTATTGTACTGGAAGAGAGACTGTGAGAGCGTGAAGAGGAAGTGCATTGGTTTTGTTGCACGGTGTATCCCTTCATATTTCTGGACTGCAATAAAAGGACTAGCAAATTTGTTTGTGGAAATAACCCATCGTTTGGGTGAACCATGTTATATTTGTGTCTCTCTGTACTATTTTAATTTGTTTTGCATCTTGTTTATTGATTTAACTGTATATCTATTATTGTGTTGCGGTCCTATTTTTCTAACAATTGGTATCAGATCCAAAAGGTCTATTTGGTTTGTAAACTCGCAGGAAAGAAGGGTTCCTGGTTTGAGTGGGAGCAATGGCAGAAGAAGGAAAGTTTAGGGTCGATAAATTTAACGGCCAAAACTATCAATTATGGAAGATGCAAATGGAGGACTATCTGTACCTGCCATTAGGCGAAAAAGCAGAACAGCCAGCGGCTATGAAGGATGAAGAATGGGAGGTTCTTGACAGAAAGGCACTAGGAACAATACGGCTATGCCTGGCTTCGTCGGTGGCCTTCAATATTTCGAAAGAAATAACAACGGAGGGTGTGATGAGCGCATTGAGTAAGCTCTACGAAAATCCCTCGGCTTCTAAGAAGGTATTTTTAATGAAGCATTTATTTAATATGAAGATGCCGAAAAGTGGATCTATTGTTGACCATTTAAATGAGTTTAATACACTTACCAGTCAGTTAAGTTCTGTAAAAGTGAACTTTGATGATGAGGTTAGGGCTCTTATAATCTTGTGCTCATTGCCAAAAAGCTAGAATAGCTTGGTCATGGTTGTAGGTAACTCTGTCCCTAGTTCAAACACTCTTAAATTTGATGATGTTGTTAGTGTTATTCTTAGCGAGGAAATGTGAAGGAAAATCACAGGTGAGACATTAGGTAATGCGTTGACCATGGAGAGCAGAGGGAGACAAAAAGAGAGAGGAAGGAGCCCACGAAATCGCGGCAAGTCTAAAAAGGGAAGATCCAAGTCCAGATTCAGAAAAATAGAATGCTGGAACTGTGGTAAGAAAGGACATCTAAAGAAAGATTGCAGAGCACCAAAGAAGAAAGGTGAGAGGCAGCAAGAGACTACCCAGGAAGCTAATGTAGCAGGTGATGTGTTACAATATGCTTTGATTCTTGCATTAGATAATACTGGTGATTACTGGGTAGTAGATTCGGGGGCTTCATGTCATGCTACACCACATAGGAAATTATTTTATGATTATGTTCAAGGTGATTTTGGGCATGTGTTATTAGGGGATGATGAACCATGTAAAATTGTTGGAAAGGGTAAGGTACGGATTAAAATAAATAATGGAAATGACTGGTTGCTAAAGGATGTAAGGCACATTCCTGCTATGAAAAGAAATCCAATCTCAACAGGGCAGTTGGGAGATGGCGGTTGTTTGTCTACGTTTGGGGAAACGTGGTGGAAGGTCACTAAAGGATCAATGGTAATTGCAAAAGGAGATAGGATAGGGACGTTGTATTTATGTCCTCATAACATTGATTATTCTATTTCTGTAACTTCCACAGAAACAGGTGCAGTGTTGTGGCATCATAGGCTTGGCCACATGAGTGAGAAGGGGATGCAAATTCTCTACTCAAGGAAACTACTTCCAGATCTGAAGCAGGTAAGTTTGGAATTTTTTTAGAACTGTGTTTATGGAAAACAGAAGAGAGTTAGATTTCTCAGGGTTGGGAAACAAAATAAGAGTGAAAAGCTAGAGCTTGTCCATACAGATGTATGAGGACCAGCTCAGGTACAATCTCTTGGTGGCTCTCATTATTATGTTAATTTTATTGATGATGCAACTAGAAAAACTTGGGTTTATTGCATTAGACATAAATCTGATGTGTTTGATACTTTTAAGAAGTGGAAAGATTTGGTTGAGAATGAGACAGGAAAAAGGTTGAAATGTATCAGATCTGATAATGGAGGCGAGTACTGCAGCAAGGAGTTTGACAGTTATTGTTCACACAATGGGATTCATAGAGAGAAGACAGTCCCTGGAACACCCCAAGGAAATGGTGTGTCAGAAAGGATGAACAGAACGATCATGGAGCGTGCAAGGTGTATGAGATTGCATGTAGGGTTGCCCTTACAGTTTTGGGCTGATGCTATAAACACTGTTGTTTATTTAATAAACAGAGGGCCTCCAAGCGCTTTGGATGGTGGAATTCCAGAGGAGGTATGGACAGGTAAATAGGTAAAATACTCATTTCTGAGAACTTTTGGTTGTGAAGCATTTTTCCATATTGAAAAAGATGGTAGAACAAAGCTTGAGGCTAAATCTAAGAAATGTACCTTTATTGGATATGGGGTTGATGATTTTGGTTATCGCTTATGGGATCTTAAAAATGCAAAATCATTAGAGATGTAGTATTCAATGAATAGGTCATGTACAAAGATTAGTTGCAGGGAAAGAAAGAAGAAAAGGAAAACACAGAGTACACAGTGCTTGATGAAATCAAAGAAAATCAAGTTCCAAGAGCACCAGAAAATCAAGAGTAGCAGCAGGTACCTAAAACTCCCGCAACTATAAGAAGGTCTACCAGGTTAAGTAGATCCCTTGAATGATTCTCTCCTTCACTTTATTATTTATTGATGACTGATTCTGGTGAGACAGAATTTTTTGAAGAAGCAATGCAGGTAGAAACTAGAAAGAAGTGGGAGCAAGGCATGGATGAGGAGATGGACTCATTGGTAAGAAACCAGAATTGGGATTTGGTTAAGTTGCCTGCAGGAAAAAGGGTATTGTAGAATAAATGGGTTTATAGGTTGAAGGAAGAAGATGGAGGAAAGAAGCAATACAAGGCTAGACTTGTTGTAAAGGGGTTTGCACAAAAGAAAGGTATAGACTTTGATGAAATATTTTCTCCTGTTGTTAAAATGACTTCAATTAGAACTATTTTAAGTCTAGTGGCAGTAGAATATTTGCATCTTGAACAATTAGATGTAAAAACTCCCTTTCTCCATGGGGATTTGGAGGAAGAGATTTATATGCAACAACCACAAGGGTATGAGGTCAAAGGGAAGGAGAATTTGGTTTGCAGGTTGAAGAAGAGCTTGTATGGCCTGAAGAAAGCTCCAAGTTAGTGGTATTTAAAATTTGATAAGTTTATGATAGAACAAGGATATTATAGATGTCATTCTGACCACTATGTTTATTTCAAGAGGCTAGATAACGGAAGATATATTATCTTGTTATTGTATGTGGATGTCACGCTTGTTGCAGGGTCTAACATGCAGGATATAAATGTGCTCAAAATAAAAATAGCTAAATCATTTGCGATGAAGGATTTGGGTGTTGCAAAGCAAATCCTTGGTATGAGAATAACAAGAGATAGGAAAAATCGCAAATTGACATTGTCTCAAGGTGAGTACATAGAAAAGGTGTTGCAGAGGTTTAGAATGCAGAATGCAAAACCAGTCACCACACCTTTGGCAAGCCATTTCAAACTAAGCAAGCATATGTGTCCAGAGACACATGAAGAGATAGATTACATGTCCAAGATTCCCTATTCATCAGCAGTTGGGAGCTTGATGTATGCCATGGTGTGCATAAGACCAGATATTACACATACAGTGGGAGTTGTGAGTAGGTATATGAACAATCTAGGTAAAGAGCATTGGAAAGCAGTACAGTGGATTCTCAGGTATTTGAGAGGTACCATTTCTCATGCATTATGTTTTGGAGGTTTAAACATTATTCTACAGGGATATGTTGATGCAGATATGGCTGGTGATAAAGACAACAGGAGGAGCACCACAGGGTATGTGTTCACTGTAGGTGGAAAAACAGTAAGTTGGACTTCAAAAATGCAACAGGTTGTTGCACTTTCAACAACGGAAGCAGAGTATGTTGCTGCTATAGAGGCTAGTAAGGAGATGATTTGGTTGCA
Organism: Pseudotsuga menziesii; assembly: GCA_001517045.1. Classification (NCBI taxonomy): domain Eukaryota; kingdom Viridiplantae; phylum Streptophyta; class Pinopsida; order Pinales; family Pinaceae; genus Pseudotsuga; species Pseudotsuga menziesii. The sequence goes on along the minus strand of LPNX011208763.1, from coordinate 167,582 downwards.
GAGGTTCATGGAAGAATTGGGTAAGAAACAGGAGAATAGTAGGCTCTACAGTGACAGCCAGAGTGCCATTAATCTTGCAAACAAAACAGTCTTTAATTCAAGGACTAAACATTAAGAACTCAAATACCACTTCATAAGATCTGTTCTAGATGAAGAACTGTTAAAACTCGAAAAGATTCACACTAGCCAAAATCCTACAGACATGTTGACATAGGGAGTAACCACAAAGAAACTGAGTTCCTGTTCGGTTTCTGTTGGCCTTAAAGCATGAAGGTGAAAAGAAGAAATTTTCCAAGTCCAAGGTCCAGCAAGTGCAGCAGCGGTAGAGTTGTTGTGATTAGTCACCATGAAGGCACATGAAAAAAAATGTAATGGAGCAGTTTGCATGTAAATGGGCATATGGCTGTAAGAACTAGTAAGGCATGCATGCCCCTGGTAACTCACCGGTAAATTCGGGAGATAGACCTAGGTGATAGGGGGGTGTATGTAATATTCCTCGGTAAATACTTGAGGGGAGTTGGTGATTACTCCAAGTCAAGTTTAAAGGGGGGATTGTTAGGGTTAACCTTGACTTGAGATTGAGTCAATGGTGGTTAGGTCTAGCACATGGTTTGGGCACATGGTTTGTTGTATCCCATGGTATTGTCCCATGGTATTGCATGTGATTAAGCCTTTATAAGGCTTGAGGAGGCTCCATTGTAAGTGTACTGGATATGTGTACAGTATTGTACTAGATTTGGGTACTGTATTGTACTGGAAGAGAGACTGTGAGAGCGTGAAGAGGAAGTGCAGCAGTTTTGCTGCAGGGTGTATCCCTTCATCTTTCTGGACTGCAATAAAAGGACTGGCAAATTTCTTTGTGGACATAACCCATCGTTTGGGTGAACAACGTTATATCTGTGTCTCTCTGTATTGTTTTAATTTTTTTTGCATCTTGTTTATTGATTTAACTGTATATCTGTTATTGCTCTGCGGTCCTATTTTTCTAACAATCTATTTCCAAACAGAGAAATAAATTGAGAACCATACCTCTTTTTCTTGTCAACAATGTTTCTAGGGCGTGTTACCAAAAATTACTATAAGGGGAGGCTTGAGCACCACTCTTCCTCTTCACATTTTCAATGGTGCCATCACTCCTCACCTTTGTCTAAGAGGCGGTATCACCGCTCCTTCACAAATTTCATGGATTCATCGATCCTCTTCTTCAATTGATAGCCAATGCCAAGACTTCTCACAAGAAATAAAAATTATCAGCCTTTTGGATCACCAGAATCTTCATGGTGATGGACGCTCTCTTTCAGGAAACTTCAAATACTTCAAAGGAAATCGTTGTTCACTCACAGAAGAGGAAATCACTGCTTCAAATACAGTAGAGGAAATCTTTGTTCACTCATGGAAGAGTAAATCACTGCTTCAAATACGACAGAGGAAATTCTTGCTTCACTCATGGTCAAAGGAAATCACTTGTCTTTATAGGATTCGCTCTAAAGAAAAAAAAATACTCAGGGTCTCTCCAAGCCCAATACTCTCACATGCAACAACCAAGTGGGAACTCTTCTCCACACTGCATTTTATTCGAGGATTACGCCCAATGCTCAACATATATCACATATGCTCTGATAACAACTTAGAGTTTAGAAGGTATAGATGGCAGAGCACGAAGGCTCACTCAAACAAAGGAATGGTATCAAATCAATTCAATTATCAAGTGAGAACTGATTACATTATATAGATGTAGATAGTCACAAACAAAACAAATCATAGATCGAACAATGGTGGATCTGAAATCTCTACATGCTAATCATAGAAAAAACACATCAACCTAATAACTAGATACTTGCCTATCATTTATACATTATTCCAACATTACAATCTTGACATCAAGTTAATGTTTTCCTATGCATATTAATATGATTTAAAAAAACACTTCACTTTAATCATGGAACTTTCCAACCAACATTGAAAATTTTATTTTCAAAATAGTACTAGACACTTAATTGCAATGATCAAACTAACTTTACATGTGTTATTTTGATGCAAATTTTACCATGTAAACATAAGAGTTAGATGATTAAATTTATGTTAACAATTATTACGCTTTAAGGTTGTCACAAATTCATATTCCAAACCAGCGTCCTACATCATTGAACATATCACATTTTGCATATAATTGCAATGTGATTGAAGGAATACCCTTTGTTCATCCATCAAATTAATTAATACATGATTTGACCATGGGGTCTTCACTCAGTGAACCTCTCACATAGCATGTGC
>LPNX011208763.1:125898-165042 GCA_001517045.1 Pseudotsuga menziesii | reverse complement strand
CTTTTTATACCCCAATCCTTATAAACCACCCTATCCCCCCACCTTAAGCCCCTCATCCACCTCAATACCTGCAATATATTGGTTCAATTTTTGACAATTTTAAAACCCACAATATGAACTAATGTGATAGGATATTGGTCAACAAGTGAAGCTCCCGTAGATTTGACATGTTCTTTTTAACTACCTCCCTCCTCTGATCTAGCTCTACAATTCGACAAAAATATATATCTTATCATATCAATACCCTAAATATTAGTTTCAATGTTTTTTAACTTTGAAGATACCGATATTTGAAGGATCTGGAGCACAATAGAGACATAATCTAAGGATAAATAATGGGAAAGAGGTTGTTGTATAATACTATATCGCTATGGAATTGTATTTATGATCACGTTTCGTAAGCTATCATTAAAAAAAGTCAAAATATTTTACTATAAATACCAAGATATCATACAAATTTATAAAAATATAAAACCATTCAAAAAACTAGTTAATGTTAAAATTATAAAGTAAACATATGTTTTCAATAATATGCTCTTGATTATCTTGATTCCAAAAATTCATAGGGTATATCATGTCCTTGTGCTGCTCGAAAATGGTTTATGCAATCTCATTCTGGTAAAAGAAAACAATGGAATGAACATAAGCACTATGGGAAGATTGAATACCCTCTCATTATTAGAATGAATATAAATAGGAAATGCATAGTAGCAATACTATGGGAAAATACCATGGGTGACTTAAATCACTAACTAACCACAGGTGATATTACGTTCTTCAACACACCCCCTTGATCTCAACTAGTAGTACATATTTAGCACTATCTATGCCTAAGTGCTCTTTCTGATAGACAAATGCAAATGTTCCCAATGGTTTGGTGAACATGTCAACCAACTGCTCCTTAGAGCCACAAATGAAATGATAGCGAGTGTTAATGTGTTTTCTTTTCGTATGAAATACATTATGTTTAGACAACTGTATTACAGAGCTATTATCACAAAAAATAGAAGTAGAGTTTTTTGCAATGTGTCCCATATCCTTTAACAATCTTCTTAGCCAAACTGCATGGCAAGCTGCTGTGGTGGCTACTACATATTCTTCTTCTACTAAAGACATGCTCACAATGGATTGTTTTTTAGATACCCAAGAAATCATATTTGTACCCAAATGGAAAGCATAAGTAGATGTTCTTTTCCTATAATCAATACTACCTGCAAAAGTAGTGCCAATGTACCCTTTAAGAGTACTTTCTGGTGTATGAGTGTACCACAGGCCATATCCAAGTGTGCTTGCAACATATCTCAAAATTTGTTTTCAAATTTTTTAGTGAGAGTCTTTGGGAGACTTCATAAATCTATAAATAAGACTAAAAGCATACATCAAATTAGGTCTAGTTGCAGTAAAGTACATTAAAATGCCTACCAATTTTTTATAGAGTGTATTGTTTACTGTTGGTTCATCGTCATTCTTGCTTAACTTGGTGCCAAGAGATATGGGGGTTTCCATTGGTTTACATTTATCCATTCTAAATCTCTGCAAAATATCAGTAGGATACTTATGCTGGTAAATAAAAATACCTTTATCAACGTGAGTAACTTCCAGGCCAAGGAAGTAATTCATTAGTCCTAGATCAATCATTTCAAATTCCTTTTTCATGGCTGTCCTAAAATCTTCAAGCATCAAATTACCAGTCTAAATCATGTCATCAACATAAATACATACCATCAATATTTTACCTTGCTTTGTTTTGACATACATAGTGGGCTCATTGTTGCTTCTACTGAAACCATTGTTGATGAGGTAGGATTCAATCCTACTGTACCAAGCTCGTGGAGCTTGTTTTATACCATATAAGGCCTTTTCAGCTCATACACTTTATCTTCATGACCTTTGACAGTATAACCAGGTGGCTGGTCTACATAAACTTCTTCTTCAAGAATGCCATTAATGAAGGCATCTTTCACATCCATTTGATACACAAGCCATTGATTTTGTGTTGCAATGGCAAGTACATATCTAATGGGATCCATCCTTACTATAGGAGCAAAGGTTTCATCATAATCTACACCATAGTTAGGTGCATATTCTTTGGAAAGAAAACTTGGATTGTGCTTTTCAAGTTCTCGTTTTTCATTCAGTTTGGTCTTCTAGACCCATTTCACTCCAATACTGGTTTTTTTATAGTGATATCAACAAGATACCAAGTCTAATTTTTATCTATTGCATCAATTTCTTCATTCACGTCTTTTAATCACTATTCATCCTTCACTGCTTCATTAAAAGATGTGGTATGACAGGAGAAGAGAGCATACTGAAGTTGCTCTTCAAGAACTAGAGTCTATTCATATAAGTCCCTCAAGCTTCTGGTTTTTTGGTGTTGTGCTAGATTCTTTGTTGCTTCTTCTTGCTGCTGTACTTCCAATCATGGAATTCTAATTCTAAATCTAGTTGATGTGAATGATCTTCATGTTGTATGTCTAAAGGATCACTCCAAAATTTGTCTTCAATGAAATTTACGTCTCTGCTCACCAAAATATTTTTGGTGATAGGATTCTACTGTTAGGATTATTAATCCTCCCTTGTCCAAATTTGGTCATATGTCTAAATTAGGAGTCATGTCTAAATCGGGAGTCAATCCAGTCTATTTATAGTCATTAGCATCATTGGTTAAACTTAACCTAATTGGGGCACATGTTTCAGTTACCAAACTGTGGGGAAAACTAATTGAGGCTCACTACCACTTATTGCACCTAATTGCATAAGTTTAGGAGTCTCCTAGATCAATCCCTACAATTTAGGAAGCAACTGGGAGTGTCGAAACCAACCAAGGTCAATTCACTTCAGTTAATGACTAGTCAAGCCAAGTTAGGAGTCAGTTACTTTCAGTTCTAGCTCTCTACATTCAGTTAAACAATGGTTTAATTAATTGCACACATGTGGGGCGAATTTCTCACCTACCACAATCAGTTAACCATTATTTAATACTAAATGTAACACTTGGTTATGTTTTAGAACTCCGGTTATGATTTAGACAAGGACAGTTAACTACTGGGTCCTCCAATAGTGATTTAGACAATGTCTTGGTTACCTACAATCAAGTAGAGTCATCAATTCGAACTTCCTCATGTGGATTCGAAATGCTTGTGGCTATTAAATCCATTTTACATTATTGTAATTATCATCTGATTTACTTTTTGATTAATGAAAGCATTCATAGCTGCAAGCCTTTTGCACTGTTTCATTCTTCAATTGCTGAGTAAATTGTGAGATCTTATTTGTGAGTTTTTTTTTTGTCTACAGATCTATATGCTCTCATAAGACTGAGCCGTTTCCATATTGCATCTTACAGGAAGTCTATTCCATCTCTCTGAAGGAGGCAAAACAATATGGCATAGCGCAAGAGTCTTTCCTTTCTGAGTGTCAGGTGAGTTTCCAGTCATCTTCGTACCTTCTAGTTTGGAAGTAGAGACTGAATCTAGATCTGAGTCACCCTGAATCTTAATGTCATAAACTGATATAGATGGATCTGCAATACTAGTAGAAGCTGTAAAAGAAGTAGATGCAATGGTTTTACCTTCCCTTGTAGGTGGCTGCTGAGAGTGCACTGGTTCTGAAGGATGGATATGATCATACACCTCTTCATTCAGCAAGAGACAAAGGTTACATTCCTCCTTCATCCCATCATCCTTTTTGGAGAAGAAGGAGAAGTCTACATGCCAGGCCCCAGAATACCTATGCACAGCACACCATGCATGCTGCTTCACTACCTCACAGAGATGAAGATTGCAGCAACATATTTTCAAGTTTTTCAAACTTGAGACATGATTCTACCTGCTTAGATAGAAGGAGGGCTTTTTTCCCATGTGTTTTTTTCCCTAGTTACTTGTATTGAGCAGTTACTTTATTTTACTTGATGTAATGGGTGACCTATGGTCTTAGTTACCAAGGCCCACAGTTTGTCCAAGTTAGCATTCGGGGGGGGTGTTAGGATTATTAATCCTCCCTTGTCCAAATTTCGTCATATGTCTAAATTAGGAGTCATGTCTAAATCAGGAGTCAATCCAGTCTATTTATAGTCATTAGCACCATTGGTTAAAATTAGCCTAATTGGGGCACATGTTTCAGTTACCAAAGTGTGGGGAACACTAATTGAGGCTCACTGCCACTTATTGCACCTAATTGCATAATTTTAGGAGTCTCCGAGATCAATCCCTACAATTTAGGAAGCAACTCGGAGTGTCGAAACCAACCAAGGTCAGTTCACTTCAGTTAATGACTAGTCAAGCCAAGTTAGGAGTCAGTTACTTTCAGTTCTAGCTCTCTACATTAAGTTAAATAATGATTTAATTAATTGCACACATGTGGGGTGAATTTCTCACCTACCACAGTCAGTTAACCATTATTTAATACTAAATGTAACACTTGGTTATGTTTTAGAACTTCGGTTATGATTTAGACAAGGACAGTTAACTACTGGGTCCTCCAATAGTGATTTAGACAATGTCTTGGTTACCTACAGTCAAGTAGAGTCATCAATTCGAACTTCCTCATGTGGATTCGAATTGCTTGTGGCTATTAAAGCCATTTTACATTATTGTAATTATCATCTGAATTAATTTTTGATTAATGAAAGCATTCACAGCTGCAAGCCTTTTGCATTGTTTCATTCTTCAATTGCTGAGTAAATTGTGAGATCTTCTTTGTGAGTTTTGTTTTTGTCTACAAATCTATATGCTCAAATTTACATATACAGCTTGTATGCTTTGTGTTGTTCACTATAAAAAGTGAAAATGTAGTGCTCACTCTTCTTATCCAATTTTATTCTGAGTTCATCAGGGATATGTGCAAATGAAATAGAACCAAATATTATGGCATGTGAGACACTAGTCTCAGTGCCATTCCATGCTTCTTTTGGAATATTGTCTTGGATAGTCATCATGGGTTACCTGTTGAGAAAGTAGACTAAGCATCCAATAGCTTTAGCCCAATACTCATTTGATAGCTTCTTGTGTGATAGCATGCTACATGCCATGTTCATGGAGGTTTGGTTCTTTCATTCAGAAACTCCATTATGTTGTGGAGTGTAGTTTCTAGTGAATTGCATATGGATGCCATGTTTCTTAGAAAAGTATTAAAACTCATGTGAATCATATTCAACTCCACCATCTAACCTGAGCATTTTAATGAACTTTCTAGATGACTTCTTAGTGAGAGCCCTGAACTTTTTGAAATTGGAGAAGGTCTTTGATTTGTTCATGAGGAAATAAATCCATGTTTTACCCCTAAAATCATCAATAAAGTTCAGAAAATAAAACCTGCCTCTGATGGATTGGGTTTGCATGGGTCCATAGAGGTCTATATGAACTAACTCAAGATTCTCTTTGGATCGAGATGTGGAAGTGGTGAAATTGTCCCTACGATGTTTACCATTGATACAATCCTCACAGGTGCTGGATTGTTCATGAATAACTGGTAATCCTTTGACCATTCACTGTTTGTGTAGGAGATTAAGACTCTTGAAGGGAATATGGCCAAATCTATAGTTCCATAACTAGGATTCATCTTGATTGGAAACTGTATGAGCTACATACTATGGAAGGTTGGAACTCCAAGACTGAGAGGAAACATTCTATTCTTGGTCATTTCAACTTTGGCTATGAGTCTCTTACAGGGAGGTTTATCATAGATAGCACTGTATCTATCAAAAAACAAAATATAATACTGCTTCTAAAGTAATTGACCTATACTGATCAGATTGACATTCATATGTGGTACATAGAACACTTCATGAATGAACTTCTTTTCATTTTTCTTAGTAAGTACAGGAATAGTACCTTTTCCTTTTGCTGGAACTAGAAATTCATCTCCTAGCTTTATATTCATGACAACAAAGGAATCCAAACTAGAGAATAGTGACTTGTTGTCTATCATGTGATTGCTACAACCACTATCTAGTAGCTCGAGATATGAGATACAGTGTTCTTCAATTGCTTGATAAGACAGAAACACCAATTCTGACGAGCCTTCTTCTTCTTTTGAGACATTGGCTCTGCTATTGTTCTGGTTAGCTTGCTTCTTTCTACATTCTTGTTCATAGTGCCCATACTTCTTGCAGTAGTTACACTGAACATTGGACTTATTGCTCCATATCTTTCCTCTCCCCCTCTAATCTTGAGATTTGTGAGAGTGTGGTGAATGCTCCAATTGCTCATGACTGTGACTGGTTATTTCTTCTATAGTTGGAGACCCTTGGCCTCTTCTTGCTCTACCTCATCCTCCTCCACCTCAACCTCTATCAAGGGAAGCTTGAGTGTTGAAAGCATTGGTTAGCAACTCTTCTTCTTCATTGAATCATGCTTCATGAGATAGAAGATATCAAGTCAGCTCTTCTAGGGTGAACTTAGAAAGATCCTTTGCCTCTTCTATGGTAGTCACTACCATAGCAAACTTCTTGGTGAGACACCAAAGAATATTTTGCACAACAATATTTTGTTCTAGCGGTTCACCATAGGTTTAGAATTAGTCACAATACCCAAAACCATAGTCATGAATTAATCCATAGTTTGTGACTCTTTCATCTTCAAACCTTAAAATTGAAGGCTTAGAGTTTGAATTCTTACCATTTTAACGCTATCGGTTCGCTTGTAGGCTGATGCAAGCATATTCAAAACTTGATGTGCGCTGGTAGCTCTGCAGATCCGTGAGAAAATGGACTCCTCAATGCATCTTTGGATCCTCCATGTGGCTGTGAGATCTCAGTCTCGGCAATTTTCAATAGTACTCTTCTGGGAATTGTTCATTGTGGCCATAGTAGTTGCATTAGGTTATCTGAACTCGGTTTCCATCATATCCCAACATTTGTTGAGCTACATAAATGTCTTCATTTTTATGGACCAAAACTCATAGTTAGTTGTGGTGAGAATCGGTCCTGAGATCGGCTTTAAAGAGATAATACTATCTATAATATAAGACTAAAAATATATATTTCCCCTAACTTTCCTCCTTTTTTTTTCTTTTCACCCCCCCCCCTTTTTTTTAATAAAATGGAGCACCACTCCTTCTTCAATGGAAAAGAGTGGTGAGGTGGCATAGTGCTAGCAATTTATGTAAGTTTTTAATTTTCATTGCACTTTCCAACTGAAACAAGAGCATTGGTAATGCTCCTACCTTCTTCATAATGAGTGGTGGCATTGATTTTTCACTTTTTGAAATGAGCGGTGACCTATGTGGGTAATTATTTTCTAGAAAATAAAGGAAGCAGTGGCCTTCCTATAAAAAAAAAACCACTTGGTCCTACGGTAAAAAAAATATCACCACTTGGCCTTCCCATAAAACAAATCACCACTTTTTAGGGTTAGGGAAAAAACAACCCACAATAAGATCTGGAAAATAAAATATACAAACATTCCTCGGAGGAATGCAGCTTCCAAATCTTAGTTCTTTTCACTTTATGAAAAGGCATACCTTACCGTTGGACCAGGCCCTAGGCTCTAATACCATGTAAAAGAAAACAATGAAATGAATAGAAGCACTATGGGAAGATTGAATACCTTCTCATTATTAGACTAAATATAAATAAGAAATGCATAGTAGGAATACTATGGGAATACCATGGGTGACTTAACTCACTAAGTAACCACAGGTGAGATTACATTCTTCAACAATTCTTGGCTGCACAATAAAATATTTATTTCTTCAAAATCATGAATTTCAAAATAAAATCGAAAATGACAAGATTCCCTAGAGTTTTACCTCTTTAATGTCCTAGAGTTTTACCTCTTTAATGTCATTACATTTATAAGTGAAATATTTATTCAAAATTGCAAAGCGTGATCATATTAAAAAAAACTTGAAAACATTGAAGTCATGAAAAGCTAAGTTCTTCAAGATCATTGAACATGATGACAATCACTAGACATACACTACGTTTTGCATCTTTATGTTCCTAACAGGATTTCTCTTAAGAGAATTTCAACTATCATTTTTCTTAGCTTGGAATTCTTTAAAAAGAAAAACATTTAAACTAAAATTCATTTAAAGTTAACCATCATAAACAGGGATGATTTTAAGGAACCATACTTATTTAAAAGTGTGTAAATGTTGGCGAACCTTACCAATTCTTAAAGCACCAACTATAAAATGTTTGGCGATATGTTTCAAAAAATATTTTTATTTCCAAGGATTTTATATCATTTATATAAGAAATTGGTGATTTTTAGGGTAAACAATGTTTACCCCATCAAAATTGAGCGAAAGAAGGCTTCAAAAATTGTAAAATGGTGAATCTTTTTTTGTAGAAAACCCCCTAAAAATAGCCCATGGGATAAATTTTGCCCCTAAAATTATCCCTGATCATAAATCCATATCCTAGGTTCTATCAAATGTGGAGAGGGGTCAAATCTCTCGAGGTACAAATCAAATCTCTAGAGATGCAAAATTCTTCTTAAGTGTTGCACTCAAGGAGCTATCAACTGGTCATGTAATTGTAACTTTGGAATGTATTCACTTGTATTTCTTATCTATTGTAACCGGATGCTTATTCTGGGATGTTCTTGTGTCATGTCATGCCCCGATGTTCCAATTGGGAAGATCTATAATGTAAACAAGTCATGTCAAGTAATTGTGGGTAACCCTCCTATTGTCCAAGGGTTAAATTCCCCGTAGTTCCAAGGCACTAGGGTTATTAGACTCACGTAGTGAAGTCAGCCCTAGTAGGGTTTTAGTCATGTTAGGAATTAGTAGAAATAGAGAGGTGACTTCTCTATTTATCACACACCCATCCACACTCAGTTGTATCACATACTGAGGAAGATAAAGACAGTAGGGAAAGGAAGAAATAGGTTACTGTTGTCGGGAGATCATCTTACTATTTTGGGGGTTTTACCTTTTGTGTTGATTCTATCTCTGAGGAAGTTGTGGGGTTTTCTCCATTTATGGTTTCCCTAAGGAAAATAACTGTGTTCTTTGTCTCTTGTGTTTGATTGTTGTACTTGTTTTTCTCTTAGTTAAAGATCCTAACATAATGCTAGCTTGAATGATTAAAAACTAACATGGTATCAGAGCTAACCTAAGAAGAAGACACTATGCAACTGCGAGAACTAGGGCTTCCTACTGTGTGGATCTCTCTGTTTGAGTACGCAGGGTACTCCCAAAATATCGAACATATTGAGAAATCGCTTCACACAAATAGATCATAGATCAACACACTGATGTTTGTCATGTGGTTAAAACCCTCAAGAGGGAAATAGTCCACGGCACCAGCCAAATAGCTACTTGGAGCAATTTATTATGCAAAAGAAATAAAGCTACATGAGCTTCTCATAATCGATCAACTAGGCAAGGACCCTCAATGCTCTTTAAATAGAGATCATAGACCAATCAGATGTCAAGCCACGGATCAATGGTAGGTATGATCTAAGAGAAGTTGAACCATCGGATTACTCTATGTCTAGAACATATCATGACCGTTGGATTAGAATATTTACAAATGCATACTAATGCATACTAAAGAAACACACTTTTACCTGATGGATATATTACACAAGTTAATCTTAACTAACTCCTAAATGTCTAAATATCCTAACATCCCCCGTTAAGAACAACTTGGGATAGGATTGAAGGATTTACGAAAGTGAAACTATTAGGAGAAGGAAGGAGGCATTAGAGACTATCCCCCATTAAGGACACATTCCTGAACTCCTAACATAGACCAAAGTTTAGAAAACATCACTTCTGTAAGAGACTTGGTGAATATGTCTGCAACTTGATCATCTGTAGGGCAATAGAGCACTTCAATAACACTATCATGAACAAGATTTCTGATGAAGTGCATGTGTATCCTAATGTTTTTGATACGCTAATGTAGAACTGGATATTTGGCAAGCTTGATGGAACTTTGATTGTGGCACCAAAGTGGAGTAGGATGTTGTTGCTCGAATCCAAACTCTGAAGGATCGATCAAAGCCATAAAGCTTCCTGACTGGCATTAACTATGGTTCGATATTATGTTTCTGCTGAAGAAAGAGAAAGAGCTTGTTGTTTCTTACAAGCCCAAGTGACAGGTCCAGATCCCAGACTGAAAACATAACCTATAGTAGACTTTCGATCATCAGGATCACCAGCCCAATCTGAATCAATGAAACCAGCCAACAAAGGTTTCCCCCTTGTACTCTAATGAATCCCAAACTGAATTGTACCTTGAATATATCGAAGTATTCTTTTTTCATCTTTCCAGTGACTTTCATGAGGATTTTGCATATAACGGGCAACACGACCAATGGCAAAGGAAAGGTCAGGAGAGGAATGAGTCAAGTATAAAAGACTACCAACAAGTTGATGATACAAGGTGGCATCTACTTCAGGAGAAGTACAAGTAGCAGAAAGTTTGACTCCATAATGGAAGGGAGAAGGGTCTAGTTTACAATATTCCATATGGAAGCAACAAAGAAGGTCACAAGCATACTTAGACTAGGAAAGAAATATTCCTTCCTTGGTTTGCAAGACTTGGAGACCAAGAAAATAATGCAAATGTCCCAAGTCTGACATTTCAAAATTTTTCTTAAGACTATATTTCACATGCGTTATAAGTTTAGGGTCACTACGAATAAGGATAAGATCATCAACATAAAGAACAAGTATGATGAGATGGTTTCCTACTTTCTTGATATAGACATTGGGGTCAAAATGGCATCTAGAAAAACCAGTGTCAAGGAGAAATCTATTAATTTTCGCATACCAAGCTCTAGGAGCTTGCTTCAAGCCATATAAGGATTTCTTAAGAAGACAGACAAGGATAGAGTCATATCCAGGAGTTTGTTCCATGTAAATTTCCTTTTGTAAATCACCATGTAAAAAGGTATACTTGACATCCATTTGATGGACTTCCCAGTTATGTAATGCTGTAAGGGAAAGAACAAAACGGATGGAATTCATTTTTGCTACAGGAGAAAAGGTTTCATTGTACTCAATCCCTTCAACTTGGGAAAAACCTTTGGTAACTAACCTTGCCTTAAGTCTTTCAACACTTCCATTGGATGCATACTTAGTTCTATAGGCCCATTTACATATGACAAGTTTTCTTCCTTTTGGAAGAGGAACAAGATCCCAAGTATCGTTCGCCACTAAGGAACGATATTCTTCATCCATAGCTGCATCCCAATATGGATTTCTAAAGCTTCTGTAAAAAAATTTGGATCATGATTCTCGGAAACTTGAGCCAAAAGAGAAGTGGCTTGTTGAAACTGAGAACGTGTTCAACGTTAATCTCTAGGATCACCGCCAAGACCACCAACTGCTTCACATGTTGAACGGACCCATCGAGGAAGCATTGGTGTTGGTGCAATTGGAGGAACATGAGCATGAGGAGGTGTATTTTCATCCTCACTATTATCATTCGAAACTGGAGTTGGAAACCTGTCAAGGAAGTTGGAAGAAGAAGAATAAGGCACATTTGTTGAATCAGGATCCCAAGCCAAAGATGGCACACATGCCAAGTTAGGCTCGCATGCTAAGATATTTTCATCAAATTTAACATCTCTTCTAATGATTATATCATGAGAATGTGGCTGGAGATGTCTATAACTTTTTACATCTTCCGAATATCCAACAAATATGCACTTTTCACTTTTAGGCTGCAATGCTTTCCATTTTTCATTTGGAATGTGAGCCCATGCTTCACAACCAAACACATGAAAGTGACTTACATATGGTTTAATTTTACTCCATGCTTCTCTCGGTGTTATACCTTGTAAAAATTTAGTGGGTGTGTGATTAACTATGTAATTCGCACAATTTATGGCCTCAGCTCAATATTGAAGACTTAGTCCCTTAGATTGGATCATACAACTAGCCATTTCTTTTAAAGTGTGGTTCTTCCATTCAGCTACACCATTTTGTTGTGGTGTATATGGAACAGTGTATTGTTGTTGGATTCCTTGTTCAGTGCAAAAAGTAGTGAACTTGTTGTTAACATATTCTCCTCCATTATCAAATATTAACTTAATAATTAGATGACCAAATTGTTTTTCAACAAGGTCCTTGTAGGCCAAGAACATGTTAAATACTTCGCTCTTAAGTTTTAGGAAGTAAACCCAAGTGCATCTAGAGTAGTCATCAATGAAAGTTAAGAAATATTTGAAACCAAAAAAGAAAGCAGATGGAAGAGGGCCACACAGTCACTATGCACAAGCTCCAAGGGAACCGAGGCGTGCTAAGAGGCACATTTGTCAAAACTGTCCCGATGATGTTTTCTGAGTACACAACCAGAACAAACACCATCCTTGCAAGATGCCATCGAAATACTAGTCACCATATTGTCTTTACATAGTTGCTGCATTGAGAGATAATTTAAGTGACCAAATCACGCATGCCAATGTTTGCTCAAGTTATCACTACGAGCAACAAAAACTGAAGGACAAGGTGATGACCCAAAGTTGTTAAATCTGTACAACCTGATAATATCATCAACAGTTCCAGTAGCAAGGACATTTTGAGGATTTTTAAAATCCTTGATTACAAATTGGTGAGATGTAAACCTCACAGTATTACCTTCACCCGAATGAGTAGTTTGATAGTCTGATAACAAATTGCAGGAAATTTTTGGAACACATAGTACATCACTGAAATGAACATTTTCTTCTAGAACTGTTCCAGATCCTACAACACTTAGAGATCTATCATCACCAACAATTATTTGTTTGCCATGTTACATTTATGCATAGTAGAAAAGATGGCTTGATCCTTAGCCATATGATAAGATGCTCCAGAATCAATGAGACATTATATTGAAGTAGAAGAAGAAGATGCAGTATAAGAGTAACCAGAAGCACAAAGTGCATGTCCATGAGAGTTAGATTCTGAAGACGAATCTAGGCTGATGTGGTGCTTCTTCATTGCTGCTTCCAAGGCTTCCATCTTCTTAAAACACTTAGATTCGTCATGATTATCTTTCCCACAAAAATTGCAATGAAGCTCAGTCTTTTTTCCTTTTTGCTTGGATCCTTTGTCATTTTTTAAAGAAGGAGTTGACTGAGAGGATTTGGGAACCTTGTTGTTTGGCTTATTATTGTGAAAAATCTATTTCTTGGGAGGCTTGGACTTTTCTTTCTGTTGGGACAATAAGGCTTTCCTAGATGTATCTGCATTGTTAATTATTTCAATATGAATGAGCTTATCTTGCTCTCTAATTAAAGAATCACAAAAGGATTCAAGACTAGGCTTTTGATAGCTAGCTGCAGTCAAGGATTATTTCATGGAGTAGAATGTAGATACAAAAACAAAATATGCAGGTCCAAGTTTGGAAAGAATATGATAAATACATTGTTTGTCTTCTTTCTTAATCTTACATTTTACACATAAAATTATAAGAGTTTTATACTTAGATAAATAGTCTTGAATGCATGAAAAATCATTTGGATTCAAGGAAATCAACTCATTCTCAAGTGATGACCCTAAATTTCATTGTGTTTAACCAACACAGATTCCAACTTTTCCCAAGCTAAATTAGGTTCATCAATTCCATATATGTGGAATCACAAATTAGTAGATATTGGCATCCCCATCAGTCCATCAGATTCATCACATCTATTTGCCCATTTAATTTTTTTATCATCATTAGTGGGTTCTATTTCTTTCCCTGAGGTTATCCTGAAAAGTCCCCTACTTTGCACAACATCCTCCATATGAGATTTCCATGAGAAATAGTTAGAATTTGTAAGTATAATAGCTAAAAGAACGGAAACTAACTATCTAAATGCAAATTTATCGAACAAATATGTGGTTTTAAAAAAAACAACACTGAAAATGGATTTTGGATGATGAAGTTATGCTTGATCAAAGAAAATGTTGAATATGTCCCCAATAGTGACGTGGCAGATAGTAACTTGACCAAAAAACAACCCCCCTCTTCCCAAGATCAACCTTTGACAATTACTTTACAATAAAGTTTCTTTTAAGTGAATCACTTTTGGTAGAATAAGTGATGTTCACTTTTACAATGTTACATTTAAATAGTGCGGCGATAAATTAAAAGACTTAAGTGACTCACTTTTTATTTATTTTATTTATGTGAGATGCACTTTTACAATAAAGTTAAAGTAGCTTAATAAGACTTGAACTCAAGACCTATTAAGGAATAAATCAACTTTAGACCAAGTAAGCTATGTTTAAAAGGTACGTAAAAAGAATGGAAAGAGGAAGGGGGCTTCTTTTTTTTTTACTCTTCTCTCTCGTTCTCCGTGCCTGCCTTCTTTTTCTGCAAATCACAAAAAAGAAAAAAAGAAAAACAAAAAAATATTTCCACACAATGGGTTAGATCTTGGTTAGCTTACCCAGAAAGTCTACATTTTCAAGTTTTCTCGTTGTTTCTGATTTTTCATGATTGCACAAGGTGCACGACAAAGAGCATATGTAGCCGAGAAGATAAGGAAAAAAACTTTCCCTTACTGTTTCTGATTCTGTGCGATCGCGCAAGGTGCACGAAAAAGAGCATACACAGCTAGGGAAGGCAACAGTCTGAGACTAAAATAGTAAATATCTAATAATAAAATTGATAAAATACGAGAGATTAAAAAAAAATCCGTCATTGTAACATTATACCTTTAGATTTGCCGAAATGGGTGTTTCTGGAACAAATGGAAATAGTTTTCAATGAAAAAAAAAACTATTTCCTGATGGAAACGGTGCTCTGGACGCAATGGAATAGATCCCATAGGTCACAAATGCATAGAAAATCCAAAATCAGAAACCCTTTCAAAGTTTCGGCAGCACCAGTTCTAGATCTTGATCAAAACTGAAAGCAATTCTTCATAAACGCTCATAATCGGTCTACTAGCCAAGGACCCTCTATGCTATTTAAATAGATATCATAGACCAATTAGATTTTAAGCCATAGATCAATGGTAGGTATGATTTAAGAGAAGTTGAACCGTCGGATCACTCTATGTCTAGAACTATCGTGACCGTCGGATTAGAATATTTACAAATGCATACTAATGCATACTAAAGAAACACACTTTTACCTAATGGATAAATTAAACATGTTGATATTAACTAACTCCTAAGTGTCCAAATATCCTAACACTCTCTCCACATATTTCCAGCAAAAGAAGGTTGGAATAACTCTCCTCCGTAGGGGGCATCTTTTTGTTGAAGCAGAATCCAATTCTGAGGTTTTTTAGTTTTGGACTTGACATTGCTACCGAAAATTAGGGATTTTCACAAAAGAGGAATTTTTTAGTCATCCTAGGCCTAGATTTATCTCCTCCCTAAAATTGAAGTTAGGTATCAAATTCAAAGCAATTGGTCAGACAAAACTCTGGAAAAGCAAAACCCTAAATTGCTCCTGAACCAGCTCTACAGGCTTTCAGCTCCAAATCCAGATATGACATCTTGATCTAGTAAGATCTAAATCTTTTGTATTTCCATTTGAGGTTTTCAGTTAATATGTCTCATCATACCAAGCTTGATGAAAATATTGAGGGAGCTGATAACTTCCGAGCTTGGAAGTATAGGATCTCCCTGGTCCTAGAAGAAAATGAGTTGGACTCCTATATCAATGAGGAGGTTCCAATTCCAAAGAGAGATGATGCAAAGGCCTTACATAAGAAGAAGTTGGTTATGGAAAAGATGATCATTGATGATTCTATCAAGGATCACCTCATACCACAGGTGTCCTCCCTAAAGATACCTAAAGCTATGTTTGATGCCCTAACCAAATTGTTTAAAGGGAAGAGCATAAACTGGAAGATGACTTTGAGAAACCAACTGAAGAATGTGAAGATTTAGAATGTATAAACAATACAGTCTTACTTCACAAGAGTTTCTCAGATCAAGGAACAACTAGAAGCAGTAGATGAAGAAGTGGAAAATGCAGAGATTGTGATGACTACCTTGAATGGTCTCCCTAGATCATGGGACTTCTTTATTCAAGGGATCCATGCTAGAAAGAAGTTAGTCAAGTTCAACAGACTATGGGAAGAGTGCTCTCAAGAAGAAGCTCAGATAGCAGCTCGAGAAGAGAAGATGGGAAGTGAAGATCAAACTCTCACGGCACACTCCAAGTTAACCAAAAGAAGATCTCATCACTCCAGAGGTAAGGACTCTCACAAAGATAACACTAGAAAAGATTTGTCTAAAATTATATGTTATACATGTGATGAAGTGGGACACTTTTCAAGAAATTGTCCTAAGAGACAGAATAAGAAAAAGAGCAACAAAACAAGACATCATGCTCATGCTGTAGAGCATGATGAACCATCCAGGGAAAGAACTAGATATGAAAGTGAAGATTCTTTAAGCGAGGATGAATATGTTTTGATTTCTGCTCTCATAGGAAACATTACTCATGGAAGAAATGATTGGCTCATAAACAGCGGGGCTTTGAAACATATGACAGGATTCAAGGAATCCTTTGTGAGACTATTAGAACATGAATCACCTCACAAGGTGAAACTAGGAGATGACTACCAATATCGAATAAAAGGTAGTGGGGAATCCTCCTATAGGTTAGACTCTGGAAAGTCTATGACAATGAAGGAAGTATTGTTTGTACCAGGACTCAAGAAGAACCTCCTCTCCATATCTACATTAGATGCAAAAGGAATGAGAGTTGCATTCATAGATGGTCAGGTCATCATGTGGCCAAAAGGAAAGACTATTGATGATGCGGTGGTGATTGGATAACAAGAAGGAGGATTTTATGAATTGAAGGGCCATTCAGAACAAGCCTTGGTCCATGACACAGTACAGCCAAATCAACTTTGGCATAGAAGGCTTGCACATGTGCATTACAGAGCACTACCTCTTGCAAGAAAAGATGTTGAAGGTCTTCCAAAAATCCAAGCGAAACATGATAGGGTCTGCAAAGGATGTGTGAAAGGAAAGAATACAAATAAGACATTTCCAAGTAGTGAAAGCAAAGC
The DNA here is from genome assembly GCA_001517045.1 of Pseudotsuga menziesii. Lineage (NCBI taxonomy): Eukaryota > Viridiplantae > Streptophyta > Pinopsida > Pinales > Pinaceae > Pseudotsuga > Pseudotsuga menziesii. The sequence continues at coordinate 148,123 of LPNX011208763.1, read as the reverse complement.
AAAAGGAATCTTGGAAATAATCCACTCCGATGTATGCGCTCTTATGTCATCAAGCTCACTAAGCGGGTATGCATATTATGTTTCTTTTATTGATGACTTTTCTATGAAGACATCGGTTTAATTCATGAAGAACAAAGACGAAGTATTCAACAAATTCAAGGAATTCAAATCCTTGATTGAGAATCACACTGAAAAGAAGATCAAGACCTTTCGATCAGATAGTGGAGAAGAATTCACTTCAAATGAATTAAAAGAGCTATGCAAATACTCAGGGATTAAGAGGAAGTTGTCCACTCCTTATAATCCACAATAGAATGGGATTGTAGAAAGGAAGAATAGAACTATGATGGAAGCTATAAGAGAAATGCTTCATGATCAAGATCTGCCTATGCATCTTTTGGCAGAAGCTGCCAAAACAGCGGTGTATGTATAGAACTGTACTCCACACAGAGTACTCAAGAACAAGACTTTTGAAGAAGTCTTCTTCGAAAAAAAACTAGAAGTCATCCATCTTAGAATATTTAGTTGTCCAGTGTACATACACATTCCAAAAGAGAAGAGGACTAAATTATATCCTTTAGGAAAGAAGGGTATATTTGTGGGATACTCTGAAAACTCGAAAGATTACAGAATATACTTCCTGGGATTCAAGAAGATTGATATCAGTAGGGATGTGACATTTGATGAACACGCATCTTACAACAAATCCAAAAAAAAACCTACTGAAGAATCTAAAGAAAGAGAAGCACCTAGAATTCATGATACAACCATGAATGAAGACGCTCAAGAAGAAGATCGAGAATTTGAAGAACCACAAAGACCTATAGATACACCTCCAGAGAAGAATCCTCATAACATGGGGGCTTCACTTGTTGACCAATATCCTATCACGTTAGTTCATATTGTGGGGTTTAAAATTATCAAAAATCGAACCAATATATTGCAGGTATTGGGGGGATGAGGGGTTTAAGGTGGGGGTGGGTAGGGTGGTTTATAAGGATTGATATATAAAAAGGGGTGGGGAGGAGGTTTTAAGTATTGGGAGGGGGTTTCAACAAAAAGAGTTTGGGTCAGTATCTCTTGAAATTAAGGGTATTCTTTAATATCCCACGATCGCACATGCTATGTGAGAGGTTCACTAAGTGAAGTCCCCGTGCCTCATAAGAGGAAACCTAATTGGCTATGAGAAGTTATCCAATGTACAGAAAGATATGGGGCTCCAGAAGAGAATCACAGATAAAGGAAGAGGATTAGATCCTGCTCCGGGTATGTAACATTAGTATGTGATTTTATTGATAAATAACCTTCCAGTTATGAAGAAGCGACAGAACACAAAGAATGGAAGGATGTCATGATCGAAGAGTACCAATTGATCATGAATAATGATGTTTGGGATGTTGTCCCAATACCAAAAGGGAATTCAGTTGTAACTTCCAAATGGATCTACAAGATCAAGCATGCTGCAAACGGTAGCATTGAAAAATATAAGGAAAGATTTGTGACTCAAGTTTTCTCCTAGAAAGAAAGAATGATTATGAAGAAACCTTTGCACCTGTAGCCAGATACACTTCCATCAGATAAGTACTTTTCGTGGCTGCAGTAATGAAATTGAAGATACACCAAATGGATGTCAAGACTGCTTTCTTGAATAGTGTAGTGGAAGAGGAAGTGTATATAGAAGAGCCACTCGGTTTTGAGACACATGACAGGGAGTCTCATGCGTGCAGATTGAAGAAAGCCCTGTACGGTTTGAAACAAGCACCCAGGACATGGTACGATAGAATTGATAGCTTTCTATCTAGTTTGGGCTTTACTAAGAGTAAATCAAATTCCAACATTTACTACAAGGTTGAAGATGGAAACCTAGTGATGCGTCTACTGTATGTAGATGATCTATTTGTGATAGGTATGGATGGGTTGATTGTTGATACGAAGAGAAAGATTGTTGCTGAGTTCAAAATGAAGGACTTGGGTATGATTCATTATTTTATAGGTATGGAGGTGTGGAAGAGTGCGGATGGAATCTTCCTTGAACAAGGGAAGTATGCAATAGAGATCCTAAAGAGGTTTGGGATGATGGACTGCAAGACTATGGCCACACTTATGGCATCAAACCTGAAGCTATTGAGCAATGCTTCATCATAGTTGGTTGATGCTACGATGTATCATCAGATAATTGGATCCTTGATGTACCTGATGAACGTGAGTCCAGAAATTTGCTTTGTTGTGAACACCTTGAGCCAGTTCTTGACAGATCTAAGAAATATTCACTTGATTGCTGTGAAGCATATTCTGAGGTACTTGAGGGGTACAATTGATTATGGGCTCAAGTATGATGGGAATAAGAAGATTAACCTGGAAGGTTATGTTGATTCAGATTGGGAAGGCAGTGCTATCGATAGGAAGAGCACTTCAGGGTGTTGCTTTAGTATGCGATCAGGTGTGATCTCTTGGTTTAGCAGGAAGCAATCCTATGTGGCACTGAGTATAGTTGAAGCATAGTATGTCGCATCTTTTTCAACTAGTTGTGAGGCAATATGGCTGAGGAAGCTACTATTTAATTTATTTGATCTCCAGTTGGATGCTACTTGTATACATTATGAAAACCATAGTTGTGTGAAGTTGTTAGAGAATCCATTGTTCCATGACAAGTCGAAGCATATCTAGATCAAGTATCACTATATCAAGGATATGGTATAGAGGGGAGCAGTGAAGCTGGAGTATGTTGTGATAGATGATCAGATAGTTGATGTGTTGATGAAGCCATTGGCCAAAGTGAAGTTTGAGTACTTCAGGGAGAAGATTGGTCTTCTCCAGATCGAGGTCCCTTCTAAGGGGAAGTGACAAGTTTGGAAGCCATTCTGACGAGTAAGTCAGATATAAGGGCTGAGCCATTCTATCATGGCGAGAGGATTTGATTCCTTCCATGTTAGATATGAGTGGAGAATTCCATTATTGGAATGGATGTACATGGTCAGTTACCAGGAACACTCAGTCTAGGACTGAGAGGGCCATTCTGATGAACATTGTCCCTTATGTTTGATTGTTGTACTTGTTGTTCTCTAATTTAAAGATCCTAACATAATGCTAGCTTGAATGATTAAAAACTAACATCAACTTTGGTGTGTCATATATATAGCCATTGATTTGATTCAAACTAAAACACACATCTTTTTATTTAAGGTTGACATATAATATTTTTATTATTAATATTTAATATTATTTATGAACGACATATAACATTTTTTATTTTGTTACGAGCGAACATTACAACATATCCCCCATCAATGGATTTAAAACCATGTGCAAGGCCCTCCCAAAACCATGGGTTGTTTAGGAGGACTTGAACATGGGCTTAAAACCATTTGAAAGGCCCTCCTAAACCATGCCAACAATAAAACCATGGTTTAGGAGGGCCTTGCAAATGGTTTTAAAGCCATGTTCAAGGCAAACATTTTTCTTTGTGGATAGTTAATTTTTTTATTATTTATTACTTTGTTACCTAGGAACATTACAACATCTACCCCATATTGTGTTGTTCTTCTCACATACATTTTTTTGGCGGATAATTAAATTTTAAATTTTTTATTCTTTTGTTGGGTAGGAACATTAAAACATCTCCCCCATTTTAGGTTTATTTTTGGAGATAATTAAAAATTTTATTTTTTATTATTTTGTTAGTACAAAACTTTATGAGATGGACAAACGTTATAAGATCTCCCTCATACTGTGTTGTAGGCTGCCTCTCAGGGAAACTAGATGAGAAAATATAATTGTACCTTGTTTTACTAAGAAAATTCCATACACATATGTTGTAATACCGGTCAATATGAGTGGTATGGACATCCAAATGTCCTTAGCCTCGATAACATAACTAGGTTTCCATCAAATTAAAATCAATACGTCAACAACTTATAAGAAGCACACATTTTACAACCTATATGTAATATCCCGAATTTTGGACCTAACACTTATAGGCATGATCCAATTGATTATGATGTTATCTTGATATTTTATTTTTCATATATTGGGTCGAAGACCCCACTACATATGAACATGATGATTTGTTTTATATATTGGGAATAATCCAATTATTGATGATATATATATGCTTGTTTGTGTTGGGAATGGACTGTGTAGCACATGATTGGTAAGATGTTTTGTGTTGAGTGAGGAGGTTTGGAGAACATGAGTAATTAATTTTTTGTGCTCAGAAAGGAGATCTGGAGCACATGTGTAATTAATGTATTGTGTTGAGCGAGGAGCTATGGAGCACATGTGTAATTAATGTTTTGTGTTGAGCGAGGAGCTCTGAAGCACATGGGTAATTAATATTTTATGTTTAGCAAGAAGCTCTAGAGCACATGAGTACTTACATTTGTGTTGAGTGAGAATATCTAGATCAGATGAAAATATAATTGGAACTATTGGGCATAAGACCTGGCATAATGTCCCCGACCCTTCGACTGATGAAGAGGACACTACCATAATCCTATCTACCCAGGCATTTAGCACCATAAAGCGTAAGATAAAATGCATTGAACTCCAGATACCCAGATGCATTCAAAGTATCATTCAGCGAAAGCAAATTACATTTAATTCAAGCATTCAACAAATTTTAACATGGTCATCATAATTCATATAAACAATACAGTTCCATGGGTGATTACACAAGAATAATTATCTTTGAATAAATCTTCCCACAACCAGCTATGTCGCTACAATGTTCCACCTAACCATAGGCCAGTGTGCTCCTTAATATCTCAGCAACACCACTACCCCCGAGCTGGGCATGATTTCCCCAAGGAAAAGCAAACTAGCAGGATCACACATATCCAAAGATATGTCAAAACTTAGTCAATCCAAAGCTATGTTTAGGTTTATCAGACTGCCAAGGGGATGGAAAAGCTTGTTTCTAAACTAGTGAGCTCAACCATAGAGCTATGGACACCTACACAATATCTAACTTGGCTTTCCCAAGACATACACACCCAACACAAGAAATCATCCCCTTCTCTGTTGTGCAGTCCCTCGGGCTATGCATTCCCTTTCAGTGCTATTCAGGAAGTGAAGTAAGGGATAATCAGCCCTCAAGATCTCTCAGTGAGGTTCCTCATGCACTATATTTATCAATAAAATTACCTATTACACTCTTAATTGATTCCCACCAAATCAAAGATAATAACAACTCAAACCAATGAGAGAGTGAACATACAACAAAATACCAATTTTTGGTCCTTGGAAAAACATTGGGAAACCTAAAAATGGATTTGCAAATGGATAAAACACCAGGGAGAGAAATACGATCTCAACAATCGTTTAATGAATTCCTAGGGCCAAAATCGACCTATGCAAAAACCCAAATTGTGTTTTTTATTTCTGAAGGTGACTATAGCAATATGGGAGACAAAACACCCGTTATGAAAAATGAGAAATGTGAATCTAACTTCTTGGTCACTCAGGAAGGTAAAAACGGTGCCCAGTCATTGGAGAATCGATGAGAACATAGGAGAACCTAAATATTTCTTTACCACTTGCTGAATAATAACCAAAATGAATTTCTAGGCATGCAAATATGAGGAAAATGAGCAAAAACATGAATGATAACACACAGGAAACTTTAGCTACATGAAGGAATCTAATGTGAAGGAGAATGGGTGAGGAAAATGGAAGTAATGGGTGAGTAATGGCTTGGGCATGCATTCCCAAGCATTTACTTTCCCCACAAGTCAGAAAAACATTTTCCAAAATCTGATGAATTCTTCAATTCAAATTTCTGAATTCCATACTCTTCCCAATTCCCATACATTAACTATCTCAACCATATTTTGGAAGAATTAAATGATTGGGCACAAAAGAAAAAATTGGTAGTTGAGGGTTTGATGGGTTCTCCCTTTGACATTGGGCTTTTCTCCATTGGCCCCAAAGGTTAAATATTTCCCCCTCCTTATCCTTAGGAAAATCATTCCCCCATCTCATTATTTGTTGCATAGACATAGTTGGTTGTGGGTTTTTAATTAAATTGTATGTTTACACGATTCCCAAAAATTATAATGTGCCAACTAGCATGAAATATAACTTCGGCAACGATTTTAATCGCCAGAACATAAAATGATAAATCGATGGTGGGGATTTTTCCTTTATCTCTACACTATGATTAATTACAATATATACATCATATACATTTTAATGCAAATAGGGTCAAAATCAGGGTGTTACAACTGGAGCCTTGCATTTTGATGTTGAGCAAAAGATCTAGAGCAACGGATCCTTGGACATTGTATCCCTAGGTGTATCATACAAGTACATCCTAGCATTAGTGTTGAGCGAAGAGCTTTGGAATTCCACTAAGTTTGTAACTCCATGTTTAAGCGTTGAGTATGGGCTGTCGTAAATGATAGGGGTTATTGAAAATAATTTAATAAACTTTGGGTGAAAACGACTCGAGAAAAATATTGATCTCATCAGACTTATTTCTAAGTGATTAAATGAAATTTCTAGTTTTAGTATTCTCATCAAGTATTGAAGAACTACCATGTTATATGAGGGAATCCAACATGCAAGGATGTTTATAGTTTCCTAACCTAGTAGACCTAACCATCTACCTAGTTGACCTTAATGAATAACTGTCATTAAGTCTAGGGATCATGGTATATGATGCCCAAAGAAAAATGTTAACAAATGTTATATTATTATGTATTTTATACATGGTATGTATAAATAATAAATATACTAATAATATTAATGATGAAAGAAAGAAAGGAAAGATCCATCCATTATTATTTATTATTAAAGGATAATAAATAGTACAATACCTACAAAATTCTAATTAGGAACTAGTTGAAAGTTCCTAAGTTAAAGTATTAAAAGTTACCCAAATTTATTAAAAATGGTTAAATCAAGAAATCGAGGTTTCTTGATTTAACTGTCCATTTGACTGAAAAGTCTGTCTATAAAGTCTCAAGCCAAGGAAAGGCTTGGGGTTCTGATCTATCTTGTGAGAGTCATTATTCTGCCTATTTTTCCTCTCCATAGAATGCTTGAAGAACATTTTCCTGGAAAGAAAAGGAGAACTGATCCAGACTTTATATAACAGATAGGAAACCCTTCCTTAGGAGCTCTAAGCTACTTGCATGTTGGAGTCCAGCTCGGGGGGAAGGTGGGGTGGTTCCAAATTAAAACTGGGAATGGTTTCAGGTCATGGTTGGGTGGAACATGGTAGTTCCCAAGTGATTCGGTCATCTAATACAGAGGTTAGATCTATCTATGAATTGTTAATGCTAGTTATTTGAGTGTGCAGGTTCAGCCATTAAAGAAGCTTCAAATTTTTAGGTATTGATTAAAGTAGGCAATGGGTTACATTATATTTTCTAACCCTATATGTTCGTTTCTCTGTTTAAATCTTCTAGGGTTTACATTTGAACTTTTAACCCTAGGTTGTACATTACTTCTTCTGCTAGATTTATCGAGGGTTTATTCATTAATTTACTTTTGCATTTGAATTCATATATAAATTTCTATCAATGGTTTGCACCTTAGCTTCATTCTTGTATTGATCTTACTCTTGAAACTATGTAAATTACAAACTAGGTTTAATTGTAAATCTATTTTCCTAGCTATTTTCTTTGGCCTAAATACTCTACTAACAAATTTCATTTGTTAGCAGAGCCATCCTACAATTAAAACCTAGATTTAAGTTATTATCATCAACTTCTAATAACAAGAAAACTAACTAAGAATACTATTGGTATATAACACACAAACTATGGNACACACACACACACACACACACACACACACACACACACACACACACACACATATATAATAACAGTTATAAAATAGAATTATAAATCTAGCTATCAGCACCATATTAAATCTAAGATAAAAATAAAAAAAGACCTTTCAGGGTCTGTATAATTAAATGTACATTAAATAAAAAACCATTTCCAATACAATAATCATTATTAAAAATTAAATAAACATAGTAAGCACTGAGACCATTCATTGATCTACCTTATAGTCCCATCTAATATCAACTCACAGCCATTGTATAATAATTAAATAAAGAACATTACAATATAAACAATTAAAACCGTGTAATTACATTAAGGTCTCAGGAACAAATCCTGCAGATGACCTTTCCATTTCACTTACATAAAATACGATGCCTTATGTTTTAAAATATACAGTAAACACTAATACACAGGAACCAAATTATAAACCTCATCAAATTCTTATACACATAGGTCGTAGTATCAAATCTGGTGGGAATCCAAGCCAAATCGCAGGCCTTAATAAAGAACCACCATATTATACATAGTAATCCTTTTAAATTAAAATAACATCATCCTAATCTTTTACACAATCCAAGTAAGTATACAAACAACGACTAGGATTCAAATCATATAGAATCGTTCTACATCTATTAAGGCCACACTATACATAGAGTGTATGAGGGTTATAATAACAAGATAAATATGCTACAACAAGGTTGTGAGACCCTCGTTCCTTCCCCTATGTTGTAAGCATAGCCTAATCCACATTAAATAAATAACCAGTCCCCTAAGTCAAACCACTAATTATCTAACCCTGTCAATAACGAAAGCTATAGATCCCCTATCAAGAAAGGGTTTACACCCATGGTGTAACTATAATTTCATGTTACACATTAAATACCAAATCTTAAATCCTAAATCCTCTACAATGTCATAGCTTCCATGGAAGAGCGCTCATTCCATTCACGTCCTAGCCTCGACCCATTCGTTGTCACTATTTTTCCATTCATAGAGCTAATAACAAATAATGAAGGTAACAATACACAGACTAATCATGAAGGCGAATACCACGTACAACACAAGATTAATAAAAAAATATCACAGCATAGGTTTATATGCATAGTCCACTTTAATAACCATTTCCAAAAATGTAAATGCATTATGTATTCACAACTCGGTGAGTTACCACGTTAACATAATTTACATAGTCGTGCCAAGGGTCATGGCACCATTGCAAGCAATGGTGCTACCCAGGATTAAGTCTCAAATAGAAACATGATTTACATAAAGACAATACGGAATCTGTTAAAAGTCCCAAGGCCCTGTTCGCTGCTAACAACACCATTATTTACAAACCCAAATACTTGCAAACCCAAGCCAGAAGGAAAATTGAAAACCCCATAGTAAAACCCCCAACTAGCGATGCGATGTAACTTAGATCCATTTGTAAATCCAAGAGGTTACAAGGGTAAGCTTGTGTAATAGACTTACCATGGATATTATGGTATACCCATGAACTGGCTACGAAGCTCTGAGCCACACTGCTCCTTGCTAACCCTATCACCTACAAACACGAGCAGTAAGCCAAATGAGAAGTATGACTATCATGGCCAAGCTATGAAATAACAACAATATTGCTAAAAACAAATGAAGGCATACCTTTATAGACCTAAGAGTCACCTTCATCCACCACGTAGAGGCAAGACAAAACAAACATCAAGACAAGCAAAATGACCAAGTATTCCTGGAGCCAAGCCCTAATCTTGGGCTTTCCCTAGCCCCAATACGCATTAATGGTTCTATCCTAGTGTGCATTATCAACCCAAAATCCACATCTCTATAGTTTGAAATCGATTCAATATCGATGGTCTCTTTCCCATGCAAAGTCTTAAACCCCATTGCGTAACATGCAAACCATATGGTATAATTTACCACCCCAAATCCTATTACAAGGTATAATATTATATACCACATATACCTTAGGCTTAAGCCTTAAAACCTTGCCTTTCCATTTCCCTAAGCATGCAGCTTAACCATGCCATATGAAATATTCCATGGCATTATTGTTATGTATAAAATCGAGAGTTGGTCTTTTAGCCAAAGTTCATAACCTGCCAAGAATAAATAAAGGTTGTATTAATTCTTTTAATACAATAAACATGATTTACAAATAGATTAAGATAGAAAATTGGACCTGTAATTACAATGAATAGTAGGCTTCACATAGATAATCTATCTAGGTGTATAAATTATAAACATAGTAAGTACCTCATTATCAAGTTGAGTCTGTAAGAAATTGTAAAAACAACTAGTAGGTGTTTTAATGATCAAAACGTTCAACGCTCCTTAAACAAGTCTATGTCACTAAGTATAATCTCATAGAATGAAAGAGTTGCCTTAGTTCAAACATAACTAAGGAATCCTTTTAGACAAGTAGACACTTTACCTCTCAGACAGTCACATGGGAGAACTAGGCTCGCCACTCCACCCACTTTAGTTCCAAAAACAAAGTTAAGTTAGAACCATATAAATAACAAGTAAAAATATGCAGAAATGAATGAAGTATATAATCAAGCAATTACACATACACAGCAAAGTAAACACATGAGAATAGCTTAGTATACATCGTAATATAAAATATAGTAACACACATAACTGAAAGAAAGAAGTAAAACGTAAGAACAAATTACGATAAATAAGTGGTACATTTAGTGTTCATTATATCCCACAATTCCAATAATGTCCATGCCTAGGTAGTTTATGCTAGCCTAAATTTTTTTTTATTTTTTTTTCAATTTTTTGGAACATTACAAGTGGTTTTAGAGCCTAGTTTTAATACTAAGAGAAATATGACAAGAGGAAGCCCTCAGGGAAAGCCCAGTCAATCCACAAATAGATGCAAAAGAGAACCTTACCATAAATGGTCTAGCATCCCAAGAGAAGAATAAAAAGAGGAACCTACCCCTGAAACACCAAAAGGAGATCATCATAGTCCTTCCAGTGATGGCTCTTTTTCTCCTCGCAGAAAGAAACAAAGAAGTGATGACAGTCTTAAGGGGGGATTTAGAAAAATAAGAGCCCTGACCTATGAAGGTTAAGTAAACACTAGGGAGAAAGATGAAGAGTGGCTACCATGTATGATCAATTATTTCCAAGTTCATAACTACTCAAGTGAGATGAAGGCTCCACTTTCCATCTATAACTTGAATGGTAAGGCAGTAAGATGGTGGAGGGATTTGGAGCACACCAATAAAGATGAGCTAAGAGAAATACGCTAGGATAACTTCTGAAAAATATTCCAAGAAAAATATATGTCAGAAATATTCTCTGACTGAAAGGTGAAAACGTTTCATGAGCTATGTATGGGGTCCATGAATATGGATGCTTTTATTAACAAATTTCTAGATCTGTTACATTATGTACAATATACTAAGGATGAAAAAGTAAAGATCGAGCATTTTTTAGGAGGTCTTCCTCCCAACTTTCGGGAGAGGATTGAATTTGACAAGCGAAAAAATTTGAATACCATGCTGCACAAGGCCAAGCTCTACTATGAGCATGGCATATATGGAAAGAGAACATGAACCAAAATAGAGAAAATTTTAAGAACTTTTTTGATAACTGCAAACCTAGGTTTAACCCACAACCATACAAAAAGTAGAATAACAGCTTTCCAGCAAGGAAGAACTTCAATAAATCTGGTAGGAAGCCTTATGTACCAACTCCTAATGTTAACAAGTCAGTATCAAGTGGATCCAATGCTACTCCGCTATAGATCAAGTGCTGGAAATGCAACGGGCCTCATTATGCCTGCTATTGTAACAACAAGACCAATGGGGTCTTGCATAACTTACAAGAGGAACCAATTGTCGAGGACATAGTGGGAACATCGTGGATTTATGCATCATTGGATGTTCGACAGGAAAAATATCAAGCTACAATGGTTGAGATAGAAGGTAATATCTTGAACACTTCTATTTCAATACTTATTGATCCCTATGCTTACCGGAGCTATGTGTCGCCTAAAATTGTTGATGTATACAAACTAGGAAAAGTAAAGCATGATAAACCTTGGATGGTATAGCTAGACACAAGTACGAAACATAAAGTTTCAAAAATAGTTAAAGATTGAGAGGTAAACCTGAATAGTTTTCCTACAAAAGTAAACCTGAACATCCTACCCTTAGGATCGTACGATATACATATCAACATGGAGTGGTTGGGAGATCACCATGTCATGCTCTATTTCTTACACAAGTCAATATTGTGTATTGATAGCTAAGGGAACCAAGTGAAGGTTCAAGGAATTCCAAAGAAAGTTTCCATAAAGCAAATATCTTACTTACAAGTGACGAAATGAATTAGAAAGGGCTGGAAGTTGTTTGTAGTAAACATCTGAGACCTAGAGTCTAAAATAGAACGACACATAGAATAATTTCTCATTCTTGAAGAATTCAAGGATGTGTTTCCTGAGGATATCCTAGGATTACCTCCAAAATGAGACCTAGACTTTTCCATCTAACTGACACCAGGATTTGTTCCGGCTTCCAAAGCCCCTTACTGCATGAGTGCACCTAAGTTGGTGGAACTCAAATTACAATTAGAGGAGTTCATAGAGAAAGGGTATATCCGACTTAGTGTGTCCCCTTTGGGAGCACCAATACTGTTCACAAAGAAGAGAGATGGTATGATGTGGATGTGCATCAATTACCACCGGTTGAACAAAATGACTATCAAGAACCGTTATCCACTCCCTAGGATCAGTGACTTGTTTGATCATATGGGAGGAGCCAAAATATTTTCAAAGATTGACCTGCAATTCATGTACCATAAGGTACAGATTTGCGACAAGGATATTCACAAAACTTCCTTTCATATGAGGTATCGCACTACAAGTTTATAGTGATTCCATTTGGGTTGACCAATGCACTCGTGAACTTTATGTGTATGTTGAACATCATATTTAGTAAATATTTATGGATAAGTTTATTTTGGTATTTATAGAAAACATCATAGTTTATTCCAAGAATAAAGAAGAACACGAAGAAAACCTTCGCATAGTACTACGAGTGTGCAGAGAAAATCAACTTTACGCTAAGTTTAGTAAATGTTATTTTTACAAACCAAAAATATAGTACTTAGGTCACATTATCTCTGAGACATGGATAGTTGTGGACCCAGAAAATATTAGAGCCATAAAGCATTGGCCTACCCCTACTAGTGTCACTGGCAGTGGGTCCTTTTTAGGATTAGCCGGATATTATCGAAATTTCATTGAGAACTTCTCAAGAACAGCTTTCCCCGTGACCGCTTTGCAAAATAAAGCAAATAAGTTCTTATGGAATACCAAGTGCGAAGAATGTTTTCATAAGATTAAACAACTTTTGATGACTACACTGATACTACGAATTGGGGATTCCAATGGGGATTTTTTTGTTTGCACAGATGCAAGCAAGGAAATACTTGGAGGAGTCCTCTTGTGGAGCAAAAATGAGATCTGTTATGAATCATGAAAGTTAAAATAAAATGAGCAAAACTACCCTACGCATGATCTTGATTTATCCACCATAATCCACATGTTGAAAATGTGGAGGAAATACCTCATGGGATGGAAGTTCCTTATGAAGACAGACAATATGAGTCTGAAGTATTTATTCGATTAGATGGATCTGAATGCAAGGCAATCCAGGTGGTTGGCTTTCATTAGTGAGTACCTTTTTTAGCTAAAGCACATTAAAGGAAAACAGAACAAGGTTGCCGATGCTTTGAGCCGACGAAATCATATGATATATGAGGTCACTTTGAGTCAAACCGTTGCATATTTGCATGATAGGATTAGAACAACCAACAAATTTGACCCTTTCAATGTAGAAATCCTTAAGAGAATCCAAATAGGATAGGTTGTTTCAACAACAAAAAGAATAAAAGGTAGATGAATCAGGACTGCTATGGTCCAAAGATAGATTGTACATTCCAGAAGGAGGAGACCTTCGTTCTAGCATCCTCATGAAATTTTATCAGGAACCCTACTTGGGGCACCTAGGATATAAAAAGATGATATTGGTCATCAAGAGACACCCTTTCTGGCCTAAGTTAAAGGCCGACGTTGTGATGTTTATCGTGAAATGTCAGGAATGTCAGCAAGTTAAAGCTAAGCATCAACATCCTTCGGGATTGCTATAGTCGTTACCCATTCCAAACTGGAAGTGGGAGACCATTAGTATGGATTTTATCACTGGTCTACCAAAAAGTAAGAAGCAAAAGGATTCTATTTTTGTAGTATTTGACAAGTTTTGAAAATAAGCACACTTCATTCCTGTGAAGTCGACTTACAAAGCAGTCACACATTGTTGATATCTTCTTGAAGGAGATATTTAGATTGCAGGGGATACCCAAGGAAATCATCTTGAATCGAGATGTTAAGTATATAGAAAAATTTTGGAGATATTTATTCTCTGGATTAGAGACACTGTTGAAATTTAGCACTGCTTATCACCTGCAGATAGACAGGTAGACAGAAAGAGTAAACCATATTGTTGAGGGAATGATCAGGATGTATGTCATGAACAACCCCACTAAGTGGGAAGACTACCTACATATTTCAGATTTTACGTGTAACAACGGTTATCAGAGTTTACGTAGAACACCGGTTACTTGGGATAACTGATTGGGGGGCTCATGTTAGGGCCTGATTTATTAATGGACTTCGAACAGCTATTTACCAAGGTCCAGGTGAACCTTAAAGAAGCACAAGACCGCCAAAAAAGTTACGCAAATCGAAAAAGAAAATGAAAGGACATTCAAATAGGTGATCATGTCTACTTGAAAGTAAAATTAAAATGAAGCTGGTTGAGCTTGGGTAGCTGTGGTAAGTTACCACCTAGATTTTGTGGACCTTTTGAAATACTAACCATGAAAGGGCCAGTGGCATATGAGCTAGTGTTACCCATGCATGTAGGAGTCCATAATGTTTTTCATGCATCCTTATTAAAGAAATGTGTTTATGATACTAAACATGTAGTGGATTGGTCCTTATTACAAAAAAGACGTGCAACTCAAGAAGAGCACAAAAGAGAGGTGCAACTCAAGAAGTGCACCATAGTCCAGTTGAAAGTGCAATGGAAGCACTTTGAGGCCGAGGAGGCTACTTGGGAGAATGAAGCCACCATGAGAAAGGATTACCCTACCTTGTTTCATGATGTCATTCCAAGTCCCTAGAACACCAAGGACAGTGTTGTTCTAAGCGGAGAGGGATGTAATATCCCAAATTTTGGACCTAACACTTATAGGCATGAGTCTATGATTATGATGCTATCTTGAGATTTTATTTTTGATATATTGGGTCGAAGACCCCACTACATATGAACATGATGATTTGTTTTATATATTGGGCATAAGACAATTATTGATGATATATATATGCTTGTTTGTGTTGGGCGTGGACCTTGAAGTACATGATTGGTAAGATGTTTTGTGTTGAGCGAGGAGCTCTGGAGAACATGTGTAATTAATGTTTTGTATTGAGCAAGGAGATCTGGAGCACATATGTAATTAATGTTTTGTATTGAGCAAGGAGATTTGGATCACATGTGTAATTAATGTTTTGTGTTAAATGAGGAGCTCTGGAGCACATTGGTAATTGATATTTTGTGTTGAGCAAGAATCTATGGAGCACATGAGTACTTACATTTGTGTTGAGCGAGAAGCGTTGGATCACATGAAAGGATAATTGGAATTTTTGGGCATAAGCCCTGGAGCCTTCCATGTTGATGTTGATCATAAGCTCTAGAGCATCGGATACTTAGCCATTGTATCCCTGTAGGTGTATCATACAAGTACATCCTAGCATTAGTGTTGAGCGAAGAGGTCTGGAATTGCACTAAGTTTGTAACTCTATGTTTAAACATTGAGTATGGGATCTGGTAAGCTCTAAGGGTTACTGAAAAGAATTTAATAACTTACGAGTGAAAACTACTCGAGAAATATATCGATCTCATTAGACTTATATATAAGTGATTAAATGAAATTTTTAATTTATGTATTCTCATCAAGTACTAAAGAACTAGTACAATGTTATATGAGGGAATCCAACATGCAAGGATGTTTAGAGTTACCTAGCCTAGTAGACCTAACCATCTACCTACTTGACCTTAATGAAGAAGTGTCATTAAGTCTAGGGATCATGGTATATGATGCCCATAGACAAATGTTATATTATTATGTATTTTATACATGGCATGTATAAAGAATAAATATAGTAATAATATTAATGATGAAAGAAAGAAAGGAAAGCTCCATCCATTATTATTTATGATTAAAGGATAATAAATAGTACAATACCTACAAAATTCTAATTAGGAACTATTTGAAAGTTCCTAAGTTGAAGTATTAAAAATTACCCAAATTTATTAAAAAGGGTTAAATCAAGAAATCAAGGTTTCCTAATTTAACTGTCCCTTTGACTAAAAATTTTGACTATAAAGTCTCAAGCCAAGGAAAGGCTTGGGGTTTTAATCTATCTTATCGGAGTCATTGTTCTGGCTATTTTTTCTCTCAAGAGAATGCTTGAAGAACAATTTCCTGGAAGGAAAAGAAGAACTGATCCAGACCTGATACACCAGATAGGAAACCCTACCTTAGGAGCACTACGATACTTGCATGTTGGAGTCCAACTCAGGGGGATCCAGATTGAAACCAGGAACAATTTCGAGTCATGGTTGGGTGGAAAGTGATAGTTCCCAAGTGATTCAGTCATCTAATACAGAGGTCAGATCTGTCTATGAATTGTTAATGCTGGTTATTTGAGTGTACAGTTTCAGCCATTAAAGAAGCTTCAAATTTTCAAGTATGAAGCCCTAGACTTCCTATTCTATTTTCTAGAATAAGTGTTGATGAAAGTAGGAAAAGGGTTACATTATATTTTCTAACCTTATGATTTTGGTTCTCTATTTAGATCTTCTAGTTTTTACATTTGAATTGTTAACCCTAGGTTGTACTTAACTTCTTCTGCTAGATTTATCCAGGGTTTATTCATTAATTTACTTCTGTATTTTAATCCATGTATAAATTTATACCAATGGTTTGTACCTTAGTTTCATTCCTATATTAATCTTAATGTTGAAACTGTGTAAATTTCAAACTAGGTTTTATTGCAGATCTATTTTTCTAGTTGTTTTCTATAGCCTATATACTCTACTGATAGATTTCATTTCTCAGCAAAGCAATGATATAATTAAAACCTAGATTTAATTTAGNCCCCCCCCCACACACACACATAACAATTATAAAATAGAATTATAAAATCTAGCTATCAGCACCATATTAAATCTAAGATAAAAATAAAAAAAGACCCTTCAAGGTCTGTATATTTAAATGTACATTAAATAACAAACCATTTCAGATACAATAATCATTAATTAAATAAAAAGAGTAAGTATTGAGACTATTCATTGGTGTACCTTATAGTCCCATCTAATATCAACTCACAACCATTGTATAATAATTAAACAAAGAACATTACAATATAAACAATTAAAACCATGTAATTACATTAAGGTCGCGGGAACAAATCCTGTAGATGACCTTCCCATTTCGCTTACATAAACTATGATGCCTTATGTTTTAAAATATACAGTAAACACTAATACACAGGAACCAAAATATAAACCTCATCAAATTCTTCTACACAGAGGTCGTAGTATCGACTCTGGTGGAAATCCAAGCCAAATCATAGGGCTTAATAGAAACCACCATTTTATACATAGTAATCCTTTAAATTAAAATAACATCATCATAATCTTTTACACAGTCCAGTAAGTATACAAGCAACGACCACGATTCGAATCCTGTAGCGTCGTTCTACATCTATCAAGGCCACGCTGTACACAGAGTGTATGCAAGATATAATAACAAAATAAATACACTACAACAAGGTTGTGAGACCCTTGTTTCTGTCCCTACATTGTAAGCACGACCTCAGCCACATTAAATAAATACACAATCCATGAAATTAAACCCCTAATTATCTGACCTTATCAATAGTGAAAGCTACAAAAACCATGTCAACAAAGGGTTTACACCTAGGGTGTAACTATAATTCCACATTCCACATTAAAAACCAAATCGTAAATCCTAAATTCTCTACGATGTCGTAGCTACCATGGAAGAGCACTCATTCCATTCACGACATGGCCTCAAGACATTCACTGTCACTATTTTTCCATTCATACAACTAATAACAAATAATGAAGGCAACAATACATAGACTAATCATGAAGGCAAATGGCACGCACAACAAAATCTTAATAAACAAATATCGCAGCATAGATTTATATACATAGTCTAGTTTAATAACCATTGCCAAGAACATAAACGCAGTATGTATTCAAAACTTTGTGAGTTACCACATTAACATAATTTACATAGTTGTGCCAAGGGCCATGGCACCATTACAAGCAATGGTGCTTCCCAGGCTTAAGTCTCAAATAAAAACATGATTTACATAAATACAATGCAAAATATGTGAAAAGTACCAAGGCCCCATTCACTGCTAACAAAACCATCATTTACAAACCCAAATTCTTGCAAACCCAGGCCCGAAGGAAAATAAAAAAAAACCATAGCAAAACCCCCAACTAGCAATGTGATTCAACTTAGACCCACCCATAAAGCCAACAGGCTTACTGTGGCTATTATGGTATCACCCATGAACTAGATGTGAAGCTCTGAGCCACGTTGCTCCTTGCTAATCATGTCACCTATAAAAACTAGCAGTAAGCTAAATGAGAAGTATGACAATCATGGCCAAGCTACGAAATAAAAACAATGCTACTAAAACCCAATGAACCTGGAAGTCGCCTTCATCCACCACGCAGAGCCGAGACCAAACAAACATCAAGCCAAGCAAAATGACCAAGTATTTCGTGGAGCCAAGCCCTAAGCTTGGGATACTGCAAACCCCAAGACACCTTAATGGCACCAGCCTAGTGTCCATTATTAACCCAAAATCCACATCTTTATAGTTTCAAATTGATTCAATATCAATGGTATCTTTCCCATGCAAAGTCTTAAACACCATTATGTAAGGTCCAAACCATATGGTATAATTCTCACCCTAAATCCTATTACAAGGTATAATATTATATACCAATTATACCTTAGGATTAAGCTTTAAAACCTTGCCTTTCCATTTCCCTAAGCATGCAGCTTAGAACCATGGCATGTGAAATATGCCAAGGTATTATTTTTATGTATAAAATTGAGATTTGGTCTTTTATCCAAAGTTTATAACCTACCAAGAATAAATAAAAGATGTATTAATACTTTAAATACAATAAACATCAATTACAAATAGATTAAGATAGGAATAGTGGATCTCTAATTACAATGAATAGTATGCGTCACATAGATAATCTATCTAGGTGTATAAATGTTAAACATAGTGATTACCTCGTTATCAAGTTGAGTTTGTAAGAAATTGTAAAAACAGCTAGTAGGTGTTTTAATGACATAAACGTTTAGCACTCCTTAAACAATTCTTCATCGCTAAGTATAATCTGCAAAGAATGAAAGATGTGCCTTAGTTCAAGGAGAACTAAGTAATCCTGCTATACAAGTAGACGCTTTACCTCTCAAACAGTCACGTGGGAGAACTAGTCCTGCCACTCCACCCAATTTAGTTCCGAAAACAAAGTTAAGTTAGAACCATATAAATAACAAGTAAAACTATGTAGAAATGAACGAAGTATATAATCAAGCCATTACACATATGCAACAACGTAAGCACATGAGAATAACTCAGTAATCAGATTTATGGCATCATAATGTAAAATACAGTAACAAACATAACTGAAAGAAAGAAGTAAAACGTACGAACAAATTACAATAAATAAGTGGTACATTTAGTGTACGTGATATTCCACAAGTCCAATAATGTCCATGCCTAAGTAGTTTATACTAGCCTAATAAAAAAAAATTCAAAATTTTGGGACATTACACTATATGTATGAAATATGTGATGCAAAATATATGAATAATTTCTTGTTAATTTGTAGTCTTAGAAGTCGAAGTATTCAAGGAGGCCAAGGAGGCAAAACATAACGTGTAGAAAGGATTTCATAGCTTAGTTTTCTATGATTGGTGTGATAATATTGTATTCCTATGTGGAAAGATCCATTAAAGTGTCACCTTTGCTATACCAATCTTATTATTGTTTACAAATAATATAAATTAAACTTAACCCATGGAAGTTTTTTGGGTAATAGTATAGACATATAAACACAATTGAGTGATTAATTTATGTATGCATAGCCACATAACAATTCAAATCTTCATAACATTTAAGGGTTAGTTCAAACTAATGAGGGTCACTCTTGGCACGTTAGATGTAATAAAAAACTGAAAAATCAGGAATTCCTCAACTTAATTTTATTTTTTGAGATACTTACACAAAATAGATTTCTTTGAGTAAATAAGATTAAATGTAGGAAATTGAATTACATTTCCAAATATATAAGGTTTATGTATTGAAAATTTTTATAACTATGTAAAGTTTCATTTTTTCTAACTGTCACTTTTTATTTTTAAGGCAAATGATAAGGTATATTTTTTTGTGGGTGCATCCTTTGAGGTCCTAAATGATGCTTTCAAGCTACAAAAATTTGCAAGCATGTAGAGAACATATAGCACTAGTGAACGCTATTTTTTGAAAATAAAATTCGTAATTTTTTTTATCATTATGTAAGTGATCATTCTTTGAAAAAGGTATAGCTTGTGTGGGTGTATCCTTTGAAGGTATTAAAGAAATAATCATCCTTTGAATGTTTTTTTTTAGATTTTCCTTAAAACCCTTGTTACAGGAACAAAGGCCTTCTGAATATGAAGAGTTAAATTGATTATTGCATAAGTTTGTTTGATTCTTTCAAGCCTTAGTTTTAACTTCTATGTAAACCTAGGCCTTTCAGCTGCAATGAAAGTTTCCTTTAAAATATAACTCTGATCCTAAAATTTATTTAATGGAGAGAGAGCTAGTAAAGAATATATGAATAATAAACTACCTAATTGAACCCGATTATAATAAGTGATAAGTGTTATCTGTTTAGGGTTTCAAACTTATAATGGAAACATACTAATTTAATTTGAATCAAAAGTATATTAAGTAAGAACTCGATGAAATGATTGCATTGTTTACTTAACAATGGTTTTCCAAATCTATGACTGTAAATTATTGAACTTAAAGAAAGTTAGTATAATGAACTTACAAAGTGAATATGATATCATAGGAAAATATCTACATATTTTATTTTACGTAACAATTACATTATTGTATAGTCACCATTAAAAACTGTAAATACTATGGCATACTTCATAAAACAATATACATAAATATGATCTTTATAACTTGTTCTAATTTAAAAACAATTACTATTTTATAGAATCCATTAACATTCATAAAAATTATAGATACATATATAGAATAAAATCAAAGATAATAAATAACACAGCTTAGAACCTGGATAATTGCACAAGGGGGACAACCACCCAAAGAATATTCTTCCTCCCAACCATCCCCTAAAAGCATCCAAGATCACTTGCTTTAGGACACCCAAGCGAGTTCAATTAACCACAATGACAAAGATGTTGTGTAACAACCCACATAGAAAATATCTGCAACTTAGCAACTCACTAGCAGACATAACTCTGAACAATTTCACTTTAGCTATCCCCTAATCGAATTCCTCTTATGTGCTTGAATTTTCATCTTCCATCAATTCGCAAGTGTTTAATCACTTACAATAGAATGTAATGTGCCTCATGCTCAATTCAATGATATTTATAAGATTGCCTAGGTCTTTGGGTCATTTTTATCATTAAATGAGACACCTACTGAGTTCCTCCTCTGAGCGAACATGAACACAATTTTATGGATTTTTCTTCCTATAATAGCTAGAAAGTGAAATGCTAGTCCTGCCACTTGCCATTTAGCCTTCTATAGGTGCTCATTCCTCCTATTGGGCCAGTGAACACTCTCCAACAGTCTCCTTTGGATAGGTGTCTCTTCATTTAATTATTTAAATAAATAAAATATTCAATTTTAGTCATACTTGACTAACTTGGCCATAAAAACTTTACAATAACTTAAATTGACATAATGTTTTCTTGAAAAAAAAGAAAAATATTTATTTTTTAGTTCTAGGGGGTTACACATGATCACTTTTCCCACAAATAGAAAAGTGTGCAATGTATCTAATACAAAATTTGAAGAAGAAAGATTATGATAGCTTACTCTCTAATATATGTTATCTAATATCATTATCATTTCACTATATTATTATAAAAATTCTCAATCAATAAACATTCTTTCTTTGTTATTATTCAACTTTTTATTGGCATTGATATATGTTTAAAAATCCAACTATCCAAAATGTATGCATAATTATCAAAACATA
>LPNX011208763.1:113450-125712 GCA_001517045.1 Pseudotsuga menziesii | reverse complement strand
AAACATTTATCAAACTAATAAAAAAAAATACCATAAATATTTTATTTATAAATAAATAAAATTGCTTCAAACATATGTTTAAATTCACCACTATGGATAGGTCTAAGCTTCCCTGAATTAAAAGATATTTTTATAGAATTTATTTATAAAGAAAGAAATATATAGTAAGTAAATTATCTAGGGCTTAAATATACAAATATCTAAACTATACGCCAATGCATAGAAGAAAATACTTGATACCTAATCTAGAGATCACATGATCACTCTAATTGCCAACAAATAGAAAAGTGTGCAAGTGTATCTAAAATAAAATCACTTGGTGTGTATGTCTATCTAAAAGAAACCAATGACTCTATAATATGTATGTTATTTGATATATTTATCATTTCACTTCAGTATTATACAATTTTTTAATGACTAAACATGATTTCTCTCTTATTATTCAATGCATTATTGAAAATTAATGGGCTTGATAAAAATAAAATAAATGTTAAAACATAATAAAAATATGTGATATATATAAAAATTTATTTCAGCTTTACAAGGGCAGTAATTATTGAGTATATGTATACAAGATAAACCAAATATTTATCAAATTAATCAAAGAAATATATTCAAACATATGTTTAAATTCCAGCCCATTAGGTATAAGCTTCCATGAATTAAAAGATATGATTAGTATCATTTATTAAAAATAAATAAATAGATGATAAATAAACTATCTGGAATATGCCAATGATCACTCTAATTGCCAATAAATAGAAAAATGTGAAGGTGTATCTAATAGAAATCACTTACTGTGTGATATATATGTTATTTCATATCTTTATAGTTTCACCTCCTTAGTATACAAGTTCTTAAGGCCTAAACAATCTTTTTGTTTTATTATTCAACTTCCTATTGACATTGATATATGTTTACATATCCAAATAACCAAACTCTGTGTCAATAATTTGAATATACCAAAAGAATTATAGGCTTGACAAAAATAAAATAAATATCAAAACATGATAAAAATATCAATGTTTGATATAAGAATTAATTTTTGAATATATATATATATACCAAAATAAACAAAACATTTATCAAATTAATTAAAGAAATTGATACAAAATAATTAATAAAAATATGTTTCCTTGATAAGCTAAATAATTGTTATATACCAAATAAATCAAACATTTATCAAATTAATCAACTATATATATTGTAAACAATTTATTTATTTACCTCGCATTTGGTAAATAAATAAACTTGATTCAAACAAATGTTTAAATACGAGAGAGGTCTCACCTTCCATGAATTAAGAAACATGATTTCATGAATTAAGAAATATGATTGATACAATTTATTTAAAAAAATGAAATATATCCTAAATAAATTATCGAAGGCTTAAATATCCAAAGATCTAAATTGTCAGCAAATGCATGGAAGAAATATACAATACATACTCTACATATTACACGATCACTCTAATTGTCAACAAATAAACCAGCGTAAACCAAATCCTAGGCTCTATCAAGTGCCGAGATGGATCAAATCTCTTGAGGTGCAAACCTCTTCTTAGGTATCCATTGATTTGATTCAAACCAAAAGACGCATATTTTTATTTAAGGTCCACATATAATTTTATTATTATTAATATTTAATATTATTTATGGCAGCCATATAATATTTTTTATTTTGTTAAGAACGAACATTGCATCATTTTCCCACACATGGTTTTAAAACCATATGCAAGGCCATAAAACCATGTACAATAAAACCATGGGTTGTTCAGGAGGCCTTGCACATGGTTTAAAAACCATGTGCAAAGCCTCCTAAACCATGTACAATAAAACCATGAGTTGTTTAGAATGCCTTGCACATGGTTTTAAAACCATGTGCACATAGTCTTAAAACCATGTGCAAGGCCAACATGTTTTTGTGTTTTTTTCTTGACCCACATATTTTTTTACGGATGATTAAATTTTTACTTTTTTATTGTTTTGTTAGGTAGGAAGATTACAACATCTCCCCCATAATATTCACTACCACTATTATTTTTTGCCTACATGTTACAAACGTTACATCACGTTACAAGATCTCCCCAATACTGGGCTGTAGAGCGCCTCTCGGCGCAAAAAGTGTACAAATATATCTAATAAAAAGCTGAAAAAGAAAAAGATTAAAATCAATTACTCTATATAATATAGATGTTATTTGATATCTTTATCATTTTACTTTTTTATTATACAATTTCTTGATAACTAAACATTCTAAAAAAAAAGTTTGTATCTCTAACAATTTGATCTCTCCACCTTTAATAAAGTCACTTTAAGATAAATCTATGCTTGTTTAAATCATTCATATAATGGATTAATTACCTAAATGCCAATCAGATACAATTATGAATATTCTTTTCTTTATAATGTATTTCATTAGATACAACTGTGAATATTATTTATGATGTAATCTTGATGACACGTTAGATATAACAATGAATATTCATATTCTTTTCTTTAGGATGTAGTTCATTACATACAACTCTGAATACTCTTTATGATGTATTCTTGACCACGCAATGATTAAGTGTAATTAAAAGCATGCAAGTCTATATGGAAATAAATACTCGACGTAACTGTCCGCGTAATAAGTAATGCAAAAGACACAAGCAAAAAAAGCAATATATACAGTGTACATTTTATGCTCCCAAAACTGTAGAGTGCACTTCCAGGATTGAGGATTATGAACCAAAGATGTGGACATCTTATTCACCCAATCTGTACAGTGCACGTCAATTCTACTTTATATTACTTTTATCATGTTGTCTAAAACTAATTTAGAGCTGCAGAGAAATTCAAACCCTGTCGTTTTTCATGTTGACCAAACCCTGTCGTTTGAAGTGATCGGGGACGTAATAATCTGTATATTAATATGAATCGCTTAGTTAAAATTTGATTAAAAGATTTAGTGGTTATGGAGATTGAACATGAACTTGCAATCGTCTATTGGGTTGCAATTTGATTAATGGATCTTGGTTTCAATCCAAAAGAAAATCAAGAAACCACATAAAAACAAAGACAAATAATGTATTATATGCATAGATCTGGCAACTAATGTACCTTTCTGCATTTCTTTACTGAACATACAATAAAGGCTACGTTACACCTGAATCTTGATGAATTCTTTCTTCATTATAAGGTCGGCAAAATTATATCTGTATGACTCTGTGCAATATTGTTGGCCAATTCTACAGAGCATTATTTTCATTATCCAGCGTTTCAACCGCAGGTGGCATTGATGGACTTCCAGTGGACGTTCCCTCATCCATCTCTGCATTTCTCTGCATCTCCTCACCGCTACGATTAAGTTGTACTCCAGATGTGGAGCTCTGTCCTTGCTCCAAATTCAAATGGTCATGGCTCGCTGAACTAATTGGTTCTGAGGTCGTAGCCGAAGCCTGTTCTGTTCCACCGGATTCCAAAAGTGGTTGTCGGAGTTGTGGCGGCGGCGGCGGCGGCGGTTGTATCCGTTGATGCGACGCAGGAGCTGATATCGCATGGATCCATCTCGAAAATCTAGCAAGCTGTCTCCAAATCCAGCTGTCTCCAATTCCAATAGTAAAATAATAGAAAGAAGCTGATATCGGATGTATCCATCCGGAAAATCTAGTCTGTCTCCAAATCCAGCTGTCTCCAACTCGCTGAAAAAAATAGCAGAACCAAAGCACTTGCAGAAAAACATAGAAGCAAAACAAATAAAAGAGAATTATGATGGCCGCCATGATGTGACCACCATCCATTTTTTCCCTCGGGTCTTGGTGATAATCCGGATGGGCTGGATCAAAAGGATCTTCCGACCTTATAATGACCAAATCCTCGATCTCTCTGATAAGAAATTGAGAGAGAAATTATCTTTCCAATGGCGCTGGTCTCGGAGAAGGCACAAATCTGCGGCCCTAACCCACACTAATACTGGAAACGGCCACCCTCAGATTCACATATTACTTGGTGTTCGAGCCTTAAATTTATAGAAATAGGTAGCGCCTCTAATGCCTTTATAAATCAAGAAGAGATTTGAAGTTTATGAATTCCAATGAAGAGCACCGTCCGAGCGGCTCCGTGGGTGAAATGTGACCGGACGCCTCTCATGACCCAAACTCTTAGAGACAAGGAGTAAAAAAACAGGGTGATGTGAGTATCGAATTTGTACCGTAAATCACTTCTAGAACTTCACGACCTTTCTATATGGTTCTATAAAAATTATTAAGGATTAAAAGAGGAATTCAAGCATTTTATCAGTGACCCTCGAAATTAAAAGCATGGAAGCTTCTAATGAAATTCATGTTTCGTTAACTAACATTTCACATAAATCAACGCCATGCGATGTAAGCTATGTCTTATTATCTCATGTTTATTGTGGTTAAGATTTTTAGATTATCACGTGACATGGTCTAAGTATTTTTGTTCTTAGTATTTAAATGCTTAGAATTTAAAGTATTTTTATTTGTGAGGAAGTGTTTATGTTTCTTTTATTTAATAATATAAATTATTTTAACTTTAATTTTATGAGAGGTCTAGAGATCAAATCTTTTGAAATGTAAATCCTTTTTAGATGTTTAGAAAAGGTTTTAGAAGTTTTCACTTTAAATAATTTTTTCCATAAAAAAAACATAATTTTATATAAAGATACAAAATTACATTTTGATCATAGCTTGATTAAGCATAGATTCAGAAACCACATTAATGATCCAAAATTCAAAATCTAAATCACATAGAAAGAGTGCCTATATAGTAGACACACTCAAAATATAAAGATAAATGTGCACATTTAAAAAGATGTTTACCTTTATAAGTCTGCACAAAATATCATAAACCTTCATAAGTTTGCACAAAATATCATATAATTCTTAACTTCAACAAAAATTTAATTAATCTCGGCCAAAACCAGTGTCATCATCATCATCCAAATCAACCTAAAAAACCTAAAAGGACTCATATGTTTCTGATGCTCGAAACTCATGAATATGCCAATGCCTTTCAAGAACAATTGCACCATCTTTAGCTAAAGCATCTGCTTTAGAGTTTCTTTCACCATAAATGTGCTTGAAATCCACTCTTTCGAAAAGATCAAAGATTCTGATGACTTCATCAAGAAAGAACCTGAGTGAGCTGCATATTTTTAATGCTGAACTTGCATGATACCCACTTGATAACCAACTCACAATCACCAAAAATATGCATAGAATCAATCCCATTTTCTAGAGCAGAGTAACGAGAATATTTAAAGCAAGTAACTCTGCTAGATTATTTGTGTCCAAACCCAAGCCAGCTTTAAAAGTAAAATAGTGCTCATCATTCATATAAAGTAAACGAGGTTCACGAGGTGCCTAGCCATCAAAATACTACTTCAAATGATTTGACTCCACTATAAGTTAAAATGAATACTTGTTGTTTCCAATGCATAAAACAATATTACTTAAAATTCAAAAGCACCATATTGAAAGCATTAACACCACTACAAAGAGGATTGTTTTGTGACAATATTTAAATAGTATTTTTTTTAATTATGTGAGCTTGGGCATAAAATATTTTGTTAATTTTTTTAAATATTGTCTTTTAACAAGTGTTTTAAATTATTCTATTAAATCATTGTTTATTTGAGTCCAAAAATACTTTTGTATTACTTTAAATATTGTGGTTAAGCAAGCTTCAAAGTATTGTATTAACATATAAAATAAGTCAATTTTGACCATATCATCTCTATAAATGACCATATTGTCTCATGTTGAGACAATAAAAAATATTGTCTCAAATAAACATGTAATGATTTGAGTGAAACAAACCCAAGATCATTTTCTTAAAATTTTATTCATTTGAATGAAACAAACTCAAGATGGTTTTCTTAAAATTTAACCATTTGATTTTTTTAAGATATTTTGGAATCAAACCACCAACCTTTTGCATAATGTAAATGCTTTATTATTGAGCTAGCATGGTATAAAGTTTTCACAAAGAGAGATAGCTTGTTGTGAAACGTCTAATAATTGAGTGCTATCAAATATATATTAATTATTTTATTTCTTAAATATAAATTTTATTACTTAGATTTATTATTTCTTCAATAATAATTTTATGTTTTAGAAGTCTTATAAAATAATATCATTGGGAGTATCCACATAACATAATCACTAGTAGAAATTTTAGATATTCAAAGCATTTATTATATGCAAGTTGGATTTATGTTATGCATTTGGATGTAGAAAAATGAATACACTGAGTGTTTCTAATTATTATAAACATATTAATATAATCAAATTAACATTATGTAGTTTTGTGAGATAACTCTATGAAATTATTATTTCTTATAACAGACAATCACGTATTATATAAAAAATATGTATATTTTTGTTCTATTAAAATAATTTTAAGGTTATCTAAGAAAAGAAATTTCTACAATAAAATTGGTGCTACAATACTTTTTTAATTGTGTAATTATTTCATTATTTTATTATAAAATATGGTTAAAATGAATTACAAGATAATTTAATACTTATATTTTAAAAATAAAATAAAAAAATATTATAAAAATAATTATCTCATTTTCCACTTATTATATATATAAATTTATAATTTATAATAATATTTTATATAAAATTAGTATACTTAGGTGAAAATAAAAATAATATTACATACTACACAACAATATCATAAAATATATACAATATCATATTGTTATATGCAATATCATAAACAATATGATAGTTTACCTAATCCAATAAACAATCTGATACTTGACCTAATTAATCAATGTGATTGAAAATAAATAAAATGTAAAATAATAATAAATTTAGTGATAAAGATAAAAATGTGAAATTATTAAAAACATTACCTTTAAATTATAAATTTTCACTAATGTTCTAGAAATATCATTAATATTTGCATCTGAAATTTCTTCCGAACATTTATAATGTAAATATTTGAATTAATTCTCAAATAAACTTAAGGAAGAAGATGCAATCGTGCAATGCCCCAATTATGGCACTCCCCAATTATTATTTTGCTCTTTCCTTATTTGGTTTTTTACTCTTCTCTTATGTGCAAAAGAAGTTCATTGTAAAAGTAAAATAAACATAAAACGTTTACTCAAAACAACCCTTCTTCTCGATGCATTTTTCTATCAAAAACTTTGCAACTTAAATATATTAATAATTAGGATTATAGATC
Organism: Pseudotsuga menziesii; assembly: GCA_001517045.1. Classification (NCBI taxonomy): domain Eukaryota; kingdom Viridiplantae; phylum Streptophyta; class Pinopsida; order Pinales; family Pinaceae; genus Pseudotsuga; species Pseudotsuga menziesii. The sequence continues at coordinate 118,507 of LPNX011208763.1, read as the reverse complement.
AAGTTCAACTTGCATATTTAATTCGATGGAATTTATTTAATTCAATGGACTCTCTGTTAAAGTAATTCATTCATATTATGCCTTATCTTCAATTTTTTATAAAATTTATTGTCTAAAAGAATTTAAAAAAAATTAAATGACGTTTTAGTATTTCAACGAGCATACATTTAATTAATAACTAGAGAATATAAATTCATATAGAAACATATTTAATATAGACACACAATATCTTATCCCTCGATCTACATAGGCCAATTCCAACCAAGTGAGATAGCCATGAATCATCTCTATACTACTTTAAAATGGATCCTTCTAAAGCCTTATAAAGGCTTCATCACATGAAATACCATGCGACAACACCATGGGCCACCAAATACCATTGGTCACCAATACCCTCGAAAATACCACGAAAATACCATGGGCCGCAAAAGAACATGTACCCAAAAACTATATGTTAGACCTCAACCACCTTTGACTCATTCCAATCCTCTCTTTAAGCTTTGCTTCAGGATCTCACATGCACCCCCTATCACTTAGATCTATCTCATGAATTTACCAAAGGGAGATACATGTGTTACTAGGTCTTAAAAGAATATGTCCATTTATGCGAACTTCTCGATTAATTTCTTTTTCATGTGTCTTCATGATGACTACAACATCACCATGTGTTGCTTCATCCTCTCACTTTTCTACACTTGCTCATTTTTTCACTTGTTGTCTGCCATGCTCCTTTTATAACTTCATCCAAACATTGTCATTAACATCCATATAAAAATAATCCATCTACTGGATTACATAGGTCCCAAACCGATGTAACCTCTAGATCTCTAGGAATTCTCTTCGCATAGATGGTTCATAACTCTTGGTCCCACAACTAAGATTTGCATTCCTCCCAAAATAAAAACTCAACCTCTTCGATCCAAATAAATCTAGGCTAGAAGTACACTTTCCACCCTCGTACCTACTCAGTGATTCATTCCACACTTGATGCAACACCCCTTCATTGCACATAAAATGGATATCTTGTGCTTCTAGCACATTTTAATAGGAACCAAAAAACTGATGGGGTGTTGGGTACCATCAAAGATGCACACTACAATTACATCAAAAACCTAAGTACAACACATCGAGCAAAACTATATGCCAAACCATGGCTCTAATACCAATTCTTAGGATATCAACAAGCATGCATATAATTAATAATGAGAGAATACAAATTGATATAGCAACACATTTAAGATATACACACACTGTTTATGTGGAAAGTCTAAACTTGGGAAAACCCACCATAATATATCTATTATCTTTCTTGACCTACATGACCCAAGCCAAGCCAAGTGAGCTAGCCTGCTCAAGCCAAAAACTATGTTCTATACCTCAAGTACCTTTGACTCATTCCCGAGTCAAGGTTAACCCTAACATAATGAGAAGTTCACCTAGTATGTACAACGGTTGCTAAGATCATAAAAATCACAAACTCTTTACAAAACCAAGAAAAATCACAATAAAATTATCAAAAAACTTATATATTATATAATTTCAATTGGGTCATTCTAAACTTTTATCTAGCATGCAATTAATAAGCCTATGCTCTATAACATTGTCTATATATACAAAGAGCTATTGTTAATGCTTTTGCAATTTGATCATTCCAAAGGTCTCCAACATGTAACTTGAGAAAACTATCATATAAGTTTGATCTTATGGGACAATTTTATTGCCGGAGTTTTCACATGAGACTATTTTATTACACGACAAGCATTTTAAAATACTTTAATCTTACTCATTCATAACCTATAAGGGATTGAAGGAATCCTACTCTTACCTTGAGTTTTAATGTAATACAAATAGATTGGTAAATAACACGCGGTTTAAAAGGTCTTAACCATTCTAATCCAACGGCAAAAGGTCTTAACCATTCTAATCCAACGGCAATCCAAGAAAACAATCTTGCAAGCTATTTTTTTCTGTTCAAAGTGTTATATTTACTTTGATGCGTGTTTTTATGAGAACGTGTTCTACGACACTCTTTTATAGACGTTGTCCCTTTTTCAAGGGGATGATGCCATGCGAGTGTTTCTTTTTCAATAATTTTTTTCCATGTGTTTAAAGCTCTACTTTTTGGATTGTTTAGAAAGTTGTTGTCCACTCTATCCCCTATTCTTTTATGGTGTGGGATACTAAATTCAATTTGATTGACCAATTCCTATCCAATGATAAGCAAAGGTGGGTTATCAAGGGTGACCCTACCACAATCATTAAGTCTAGTGAGGGGATCTCCATGGGATTTCTCATTCAACCCCTCCAACAACGCCCACCTCAACTACCTCTAGGAACAATGATCCTATCAGTTGCATAAGGTTTGTCGTCCATCAATACAAGTGCATGATCACATCAGGATGTAACACCTACAACTAGATGGGATAATATGCATGTTGCAAAGACTATGTCTTGAGGATTAGCTGGTCCAATCATAATTATCCCAATCCACCAAGTTTCATCCTTAATTTTTATCTAAAAATATAAATGAAAAATATAAAAAGAAGGTAGAAGAAGAGTGGATTTGAGATTGATTCTAAATCAGAGATAAGATCGTTTACTTGGTTGATACAAATATTTATATGGAGGTTTTTGTATCTAAATCCTAAAAACAATTTATGGTCAATAGTTAATTTCATCAAGAACTTGGTAAAGAGAAATACTACCCTACAGATCCTTATATCTATAATAGTAGTGAGCATGTTCACTAATAACACTAATTCTATCCATTAATAAAATCTCGAACATCCAACTCAATTTGTAGCCTCTTTAATCAAGAAACGTTTCATTGAATTAACTTTGATATAATCCTTCTTAATAGTTGAAGGGTGAACAAATGCTCAATCTCATATGAAGAATATGACCCATTTTTCCCATTCACCATTGCAAAATTAATTTATGTATTTGATAAACAAACATTCTATATAACAGAAAAAGAAAAATTCTTCATATAATAATTGATAGTCTCTCTCTTCAAATAAAAATCCTCATGAAAATCCCCCTTTCATAAAATTAGTTTCAGCCTTAAGAAATTAGTAACATTAAAAACTAAAAAATAAAAGCTTCTAATCCATATTTATGTGAGAACAAAATCAAAGACCATATATATTCACATACACATATATATGGCAATAAACATAGTGATACAGTAAACTCAGATTCTGTTAAATGAATGAAACATAGCACACTATAAAATAAAAGCAGTTAGAATGATTGTAGTTGTATCTCTGAGAAGATATGTAGTGGCTACACTCACTCGTCACAAGATAAATACAAAATGAGGCCAAAGCGCCTTTTATCATAAATCCTTGAAGACACATATTGTAATATCCTAAATTTTTGGACCTAAGACTTATGGGCATGAGCCCATTGATTATGATGTTACCTTGATGTTTTATTCTGATATACTTGGTCGAAGACCACATTGCATATGAACATGATGATTTGTTTGATATACTGGGTGTAAGCCAATTTCATGTGATGTGTGTGTGTGTGTGTGTGCTTGTGTTGGGCGAGGACCCTAAAGCACATGATTGATGAGATGTTTTATGTTGAGCGAGGAGCTTTGGAGCACATGGGTAAATTAATGTTTTGTGTTGGGCAAGAAGCTTTGGAGCACATGAGTCTTGAGACATTTGTGTTGAGCATGAATCTCTCGGACACATGAAAAGATAATTTGGAAGTGTTGGGCATAAAACTTGGATCTTTCCATGTTGATGTTGAGCATAAGGTCTTGAACATCGGATCCTTGGCCATTGTATCCCTAGGTGTATCCTGCAAGTACATCCTAGCATTAGTGTTGAGCGAGGAGCTTTGGAATTGCACTAAGTTTGTAACTCCCTATTTTTTTATCGTTGAGTATGGGCTTTGGTAAGCACTAGGAGATACTAAGAAGAATTAATGATTCTCAAGTGAAAATGGCTCGAGAAAAATATTGATCTCAACTGACTTATTTATAAGTGATTAAATGAAAATTTGAATTTCTGTATTCTCATCAAGTACTGAAGAACTACCATGTTATACGAGGGAATCCAACATGCAAGGATGTTTAGAGTTGCTTAGCCTAGTAGACCTAACCATCTACCTAATGACCTTAATGAAGAAAGTATCATAATTCTAGGGATCGCAATATGTGATACCCTAAGACAAATGTTAACAAATAATATATATATATATATATATAGAGAGAGAGAGAGAGAGAGAGAGAGTATGTATAAAAAGTATAACTAGTAATAATATTAATAATGTAAGAAAGAAGGAATAAATTCCATTTATTACTATTATTACTAAGATAAAGATTAAATATTATAATTCCATGTTTATAAAGTCCCAAGCCACGGAGAGGCTTAGGGATCTCATCTATCTTTTTGGAGTCATTATTCTACCTGTTTATTTCAAGAGGACTCTTGGAGAACATTTTCCTAGCTTAGGAAAAAGGAGAATTGATCCAGACTCGATAATACCAATTAGAGCATCCTTACCTTAGGAGCTCTAAGCTACTTGCATGTTGGAACTAGCTCGGGGGGATCCAGATTGAAACCAAGAAAGGTTTCAGGTCATGGTTGGGTGGAACATGATAGTTCCCAAGTGATTCGATCATCTATACAGAGGTCAAATCTTCCTATAAATTGTTGATCCTGGGTAATTGAGTGTGCAGGTTTTAGCCATTAGAAGAGCTTCAATTTATAGGTATGATGTTCTTGACAGCCTATTTCATTTTCTATAATAAGAGCTAGGTAGATTAGGCTTTTTTTTATATTATACTTACTAACCCTATGTACTTTGTTCTCTTGTTAAATTATTTTAGTGTTACATGTTTCATTATAAACCCTAGGATGAAATTTACTTCATGCTTAAAGATTTATCAAGGGTTTTGTATTTTCAGTTTTACTTATGTATTCGATTTCACACCTTAAACCTTATTTTCCTACAAACTAGGAATTATTTCTAATTAAATAAATAGTTGTTCGTTTCTCTATATACTCTATTGACATATTTCATATTGTTAGCAGAGCCAT